>JAODAL010029364.1:0-51712 GCA_025379985.1 Phyllomedusa bahiana
TTTATTTTAATTTTACCCCCTTTTTCATATATCCATTTGCAGTTAAATTAAATGCCCAATTTTTATTACCAGGTTTTGGTGCCAAAAAAACCTTTATTACCGAAAACATTAAAAATAGGGGTTTTTTTTCAATTTTGCCCTCCAAAAATTGTTATAACCCCCGCATTAAATTTGAATCCCGCAATTTTGTAGTTACCAAAAGGGTTGATGGGGCCAAAAAAATACCTTTATTATCCGAAAAAATTCAATACGGGTTTTTTTATTTTTTTATCGTTTGTTCATTGAGGGACCTTGAAATTAAGTAATCGCAATTTTTTTAGTCACCACAGGTGAATTTAAAGGGGCCCAAAAAAACCCTTTTATTAACCGAAAAAATTTTGATACGTGTTTTTTACTTTGCCAAACCCCGTTTTATTAGGGCACCTTGCATTAAATTTAATAAGCAATTTGTAGTACCAAGGTGAATTGAAAAGGGGCCAAAAATTCCCTTTTTTTATCCCAACATTTCAGATAATGTTTTTTTACTTTGCGCACCACCCTTTTTTATGACACTTTTCATTAAATTGAAACGGGAATTTTGAGTCAACCCAGGTGGATTGAAGGTGCCAAAAAAACCTTGTATTATCCGAATTCATTCAGATAAGTTTTTTTCACTTTGGCGCAGGCCCGCTTTGTTGGATCACTTTGCAGTTTAAAATTTAAACCACAATTTTTTTTTTGATTTAGGGATTTTGGAAAAGCTGTGATTTGCCGTCTTTAAAAGAAAAACTTTCCAAAAAATCTTCCAACCCTTTTCAAATTTTTAAAAAATTTCAACATGGAGGAAATTCAGGGGTAAAACGAGCAAAAGGGGGGGGAGGACAGGGGGGTAGGGGTACGAAAAAAGGTCCCCCTTTCCCGTGCTGGGGGAAACACCATCCAGCGGATCGTTTTTGCGGACGTCAGGGGCCCTTCATCGCTGGGTCAGGACCCTGTGAATCTCTAACGAAAAGCGTCGCCAAATTTTCCCTTTATGGTTATGCAACCCGCTCCCCATCTTACCTCCTCGCCTCCCATCACGGCCACAAAAAGTCCCTCATCATCCCTGTCCTGTGGGGCATGCGGTTTTTTGGGGAAAGCAGCATCCAGAAAGGTATCAATGTCCAGTTCAAAAAATGGGGGTTAAAGACTTCCTTTTTTCCGGCACTTTTTAATTGGGGCAACAGGTTTTGGGGCTAGCGTCAGGACAATATAGTTAATGTCCGTGAAACAAAATGGTGGTTTGAAAGATGCTTTTTTCGGCACTTTAAATCTTTGGGGGGCATGCGGTTTTTGGGCTGCGGGTTTCCCGGCCCGGATATTCAATGTCCAGTTCAAAAAATGATGGTTCAAATCATACTGCCTTCTGGCACTTTTTAATTTGTGGTGTGATGCAGGTTTAAGGGCATGCTGTGGTACAAGATAGGAATAGTGAATTGTGTGTGATTTTTTTTCTGTGGCTTTTATAACCTAAGTGTGTTGCCTAAGATGTAGCACATCCATTTGGACTGTTGTGGATGTTAATTCCAGCTTTCCCCCCTGTTTGGGTGTAAGAATGAAGGTGTTGTTGCTCCCCCCATAGACTTTAATGGTCATCGATCATAATCTACTATCGACTATCGACTATCTTGTCGATGATGGTCGACTATCGACCATCGACCGATGTTGATGGCCAACGTAATCGCTCAACACTACTGTTTACCCATCTTATTCAGATGTCTTTGGTGTTGGAATTGGTTGTGTGTTCTCGTACTACTTCAGACTCTAATATGACAGTGCAGCTAAGTTACCCCGATGATAGATATGTCCTAATCAAACAGGGATTATCCTGTATGTCTAGACATCTGCATTAAAATGTGTCTCAGTTATCAAGTGTTTTTGTCGGTTCTGATGGTTATCATCAGAAAGTCAGATGTAACTCAAGGCCTGACACAGTGTTCATGTGAGTCATAAAATGATGAACGTAGACACCTTCAGTTCAATTTACATTCTTTATACCTTTGTCACACAGCTAATCAGTCTTTCAGTTTACCTCTTAGACTCTGTTATACAGCTGTTTAAACGTGTCTTGAAGGCTTTTACTTTAAAGTACATTATGAATTTGTTATTTCATGTAGGTCATACTTTCCAGAAAGCTTCAGATTGTTATGAGAGGTCAATGCCTGTAGGTTTTCAAGGTTCGTCCAAAGTCCTTTCTTTGCGTTGAGAAAATTACAAAAGACATGTTTCAGTTCTTCCAAGCATGACAGACCACTTTATGATCAGTGAGTTCATGTTATTCTGGATTATTCTGGATTAATTACTGACAAATCCTCGGAGAAGGTTGGATGTCAGCAATTTGTCCACATGACAGATTTTAGGGTTTTCTTTCCATTCATTTTTCTTGGAACTTCTGGCATCTACGCTATTCCTGGTATTGAGGTTCTGGTTTATTTTTCGCATCATTGTTAAAATAAATGAGTCTTGTAAATCAATAATTTGTACTGAAGAGGGTAAGCTGCTCCAATTACATTTACTACACTCCGAAGGTGGTTTCTGGTATCTGTCCTTTCCATTAAGCTCCTTCCGATATGCTCGGACTATAACCATATTGGTAATTAGAGACAATTTTGCTTGCTTTTCTTCACCAAATGTAATCCTTCTTTGCTACTGATTGCTGTGTTACTTCCTAAGCACCTTCTATTTTCTGCACTTTTTAAATTCAGTTGGGTTTTGTTACTTTTGTTCAAAAGCCAGTATCTAGTAAGTCCATTCAAGCATTAATAGGCACTGAGTAGATGACGGTAAGGAAATGTTCACATAGTTTTTTCATTCAGTTGTGAATTCCAAGTCACATTCCGCTCAAAAACTCTGTATGATCTCTGTCCTCTTGTTTTTCATAGGTATCAGTGCCATCATTCACATCATGAACTATGGCACATATGTTTTCTGCTATGGATTCATCTTATATAGAATCCCACTGGATTGTGAATAGAGTGGCTTAAATGTGGGTCATCCCAATTGAAAAAGGGCAAATCCATATACAAAAATCCACAGTAAAATCCACTGCTAAAAACGAAAATCTGTGGCAGAAATCCTTGGGTATGACATTAGATTTCTGCTGTGGATTCCACAATGATGTTTCCATCACAACCCTTAGGCTATGTCTACACAGCACTGGATTCTTGTTGGATCTGACTGTACCCAGTGCTGTGTAGACTGTAATGAAAAATTCGTGCTGTAATCTACACCAAAGATTTTTTCTGGTTGTCTTAAAAATCCGTCGGATTCCAGCAGATTAAAAAAAAAACTGCTGGATCTTCCGCAGGATTGCTGTCGGATTCCCATGTATTCAATGTATGGGGCCAATGGCAAATCCGAAACCCGACCACTGATATTGGACAGCATTTTAACATATGCTCTGTAGACATAGCCTAAGTTACTCACAGGATAAGAGCTTTTTTTTGGGGGGGGGGTTAGAATTTATTTCTGACCTCATAAAAATATTCTTGGATGGTGTGCGGATATAAGGATTTCTCTTTGTTTCATCTGGAAACCTCAGCAACTGCACCAAGTGGTGCCCTGAACTTCCCTGTCATCTGCCTAAACCAATACTTCCTTTACTGTACCTTTCACTACGGTATCAGATAGGCCAACTATTTAAAGGGATTTTGCCACGAAGTGACTTCCTTACCTGTTATCTGCTCAGGACAGAATCATGTGGTGTCATGAACTGCTGCAGGGGGAGAAAGAGAGAGGGGGCCTGAGCAGAGCGAGTAAAGGAAGGGAGTGTCTGTAATGACTTCTAAGATAATTACATTTACAACTAGTGGATTCCGATACAGCAGAAAGCCTCATACAATGCACATTTCTCCCAGCCCTAGCAGAGTGAGTTAGCAATGGAGCATCTGCAAAGCTTAATAAGATAATTACATTACAACTAGGTGGATTCTCGATTACAGCGAAGCCTTCATCACTGCACATTTCTCACTAGCCCATTGCCAGCTCCTTCATGTTCCCTGCCATCAGATAAGAAGTGCAAACACGCAAGCGCGGCCAGATCAGCTCCTGTCAGCTCCTCTGGTCGTGTCTAATGTAAACTTTTAAGTAACTAAGGGCATGTTAAGAAAGCTGTAGCTCTCAAAGGCTGACTTTTTATTAATCACATATATTTAGAAAAGTGATGAAATACACATTTTGGAGGATCCCATGTCAACATTACATCGAGGAAAAACCCATTTAAGTAGGGGCATAGCTGATCATGAGGCCACTTTACGCAGGTGCTCAGTGTGTTATGGTGTAAAGAAAACATGATGGTATCTCAAGGTCTTCGGGTGGAAAACTGACAAAGCTCAAATCTGTTCTATGTTCAGAGTTTCTATACCTTTCCTCTTTAAAAATCTAATTTGCTTCGCTCTGAGTTTATGTATTTTACCCAACTCAATGCTGCAGTGCTCCTAATTGTTGCTAAAATGACACTATACATTTCCTTGTAATCAGTAGGGGGTCCTTTTCATGAATGACATCAACATATGTAAGCCACCAAACAATCATTTCTCATATGTCCACAAGTCTTCACAGATGTCCACTGCTGATTTATCCATGTCAAGGAAAGTTCTCCCAAGTTGCAGTTACAACCCAGCATGTGAAAACTTGAAAGCTTCCCTGAGATAAGGCAGTATATACTGTTTCCTGGAATCATAAAAATATATTCTGAGTATTTGCTTTTCAGGGTACAGGTAAATAAGTAATAATCAGCATATGTTCCATCAGGCAGAGTAAACTGTATATGTATTGTATATATATGGAGGCCTCTACATAATCAACCAGAGGCAAAATGTAAATAAATGGACACAGTGTTCATAGAAAGTGAGTAATGTGCTCTCTTTAGAACTATCTTTTGTATACTTTTCCATTAAAGGGGTTGTCTCACTACAAGGATTGATTTTTATGTTAAAGATCTTGCAAAAACAAGTCACTTTGCAATATATGTCCATTAACAGTGTCTTACCTATTCTGAGATATCCCCTCTTGTAGGGGCTGCATCAGTTCCTCAGGTCGCTATAGCTACAGACCTGTTCAATCTCTCATGGTAGGCTGCCAGCTCTGGTTGCTATAGCTATAGACCTGACTTCTACTTTAGCCTAGTAGTAGCCAGTAAACACACCCCTGGATTCAAAATGAAACTAAGAAAACAGGACTGAGGTGAGATGAATCAGTGTAGAGAGACAACCCCTTTAATATATAAGAAATCATTTAGAATTTTTTTTTTTTTTTTTTAATCTTAGGGCCTCGTGTCTGAAAACTGTCTAGGTCCTTTCATTTCACAGAGTGCTCTGAAAAAGTGAAAGGGGAACTCTAATTGTTTGCTATGGGCAACAAAGACAGTCTTACTGCTAGACAGTTTTCATACATGAAGTCCTTCGACTTTACTTTACACCAGCTCTCTGCTCTGTTGCATTGGGGCTTCGTTTTCTTTTTAAAACACCAAAAACTCACCAGAAACCTGATGGACCGTATTATATGGGAATGGGATCCCTCAGGATTTTATGAAATCCATTTAAAAAGATGACATATGTCATAGTACATTTTAGAATGTACGCAATGGCAGTAGTGTTAATGGATTTTTCCACATAAACATTTATAACCTATCTACAATATAGGGGACAAAAGTCTAATCACAGGAGGGGCCACCGAGTCCCCTGTTCTTCCTCATTGTGATTCTGCAGTAATAAAGTGTTGAACTGCTACCCCAATGAAAGTCTATGGGACTGACAAAGGTAGCTGTCTGTTTCTCTATCTGAAGTCTGAGTAAAGATGGCTGAGCACTGCTCCATTCAAAGTCTATAGGCCTGACAAAGATAGCCGACTGCTACCTTATTTAATTTCTACATGACTGAGTGCAATAGAGGTTGGAGATCTTTGTCATAGGACTGACAAAGATAGTTCACCACTGCTCCCTTCAAACATATCCTGACCGATGGGTCAACGTGAGGAACGACGGGGGATTTGGACCCCCTGTTCTAGTGATTGTGGTGGTTCCAGTAAGTAGACATGTATCACTTATCCTGTAGAATGGATTTTAAATGTCTTTTATGGGACAATCCTTTTAAATGTTGACTTTCTTATCAAGTTCATTTATCACATACACAGCTTAAAGGATTAGAAAAACATGGCGGCTTCTTTCCAAGATATAATCACAAATGTAATATTTCACAATTACAAGTGGGTTCAGCAAGTTTCCATATAAAATGGTGCTCAATAAGTCTCGGTTCACATCTGGTCAGAGGTTCTGTTCAGAGCCTCAGTTGTTCATTTGCTCAAAATGGACTGAATAAAGTAGCATAACAGGCAGCTCTATTTTGTTACGATACCACAACAGACACCGCAACAGTGACACAATGGACCCCATTGTAGTCAGCTGGGTTTTGTTGGGCACCATTGGTGTTCGGCGTAAAACAGATCTGGTTCCTTCTCAGTGATGGAAGCTCCGAACTGAACCTTTGATGCAGATGTGAACCTGACCTTAAAGGGGTTGTCTCACTACATTGATTCATCTTAACTCAATCCTGTTGTCCTGGTTTCACTTTGAATTCAGCGGTGTGTTTACTGGCTTCTACAAGTGCAAGTAGAGCCAGGTCTGTATGCAATAGCAACCAGAGCTGGCAGCCTATCAGGAGAGATCAAACAGGTCTGTAGCTATAGCGACATGGAGTGATGCAGCCTATACAGAGGGGTTATCTAGAAATAGGTAGGACACTGTAATGGGCACATATTGCAAAGTTACTATATTTTTGCAAGTCTTTAACATAAAAAAGCAAAATTGTAGTGAGACAATCCCTTTAATGTGCTAAAACCAAATATACGTGTTGTACTGTATGAACATACAAATATCTGCCTGGATAAACAAATAAACCAATCTTTTTCCTCCAGAACATCAGTACTGGGGCAGTGATCTGAAAATACCTACAATGTCATATGAGGATGTCTTGCAATGTGACCAAACGGCTTTTCGGTGGCTCTGCACCCTTCGGAAAGTGGGAATCGTGCTGTTAGAAGGCGCCCCTGTGAAACAGGGGGAATTGGTTACACTTGGAAAAAGGATAGGTTACATGAGGCATACTTTTTATGGGTAAGTATTCACATTGTTTCTTATTGATATTTTTAACATGGGTGAATCGGACCAAAAGAATGATGTGAACTTGGGAGTTTCCACTACTTGTCTGTGATAAATATTTATCATCAAAACTATTTCTTATTTAGTGAAACGGAGAGAAGATTTGGAAGAAACTGTCGGTATCTTTTTATGTAGTTTTGTTTACAGAGGAGTTTGGACAGTATTTCACGTTTCTGAAATGAAATAACACATTACTCATCCAGTCCAACATAGTTCGGTAAATACAAATCCGCTGGAATTCATATTAGAAAAGCAAATGAAGGATTCCAACATCAAAGGAATCTTCCAACTTCCTAGTGATTCGTATTCTTATATTATGAAAGTTATCCTAGGGAGGCCTCTTGCACAGGGCTCTTAAAGGGGTTGTCTCACTACATTGATTCGTCCCGTTTTCTTGTTTTCATTTTGAATTCAGGGGCGTGTTTACTGGCTTCTATAGGTGAGTAGAGCCAGGTCTGTAGCTATAGTGACCAGCATGGCAGCCTAATCAGGAGAGATTGAACAGGTCTTTGCTTATATCGCAGTGCTGGCAGCCATCAGTAGAGATTGAACAGGTTCTGTAGCTATAGTGACTGAGGAACTGTGCAGCCATACAAGAGCGATATTAGGGATAGTAGGACACTGTTACTGGACCACATAATGCAAAGTGACTTGTTTTTGCAAGATCGTTACCATAAAAAGCAATCCTTGTAGTGAGACAACCCCTTTAATACTTATGCTATTCAATAGTTTGAATCCCACAAGTAACTGGAGATTGGACTCTTGGTGGACTCTTTTATTGAAACTTCAAAAACTTGGAACAAAATCAGCATAGGGATATTATGTCATCTGCTTATTGTCAAAGGAGCCTTTTAATGAGAAGAGATTATGCAAAATAAAGGAATTCTTTAAATGAGAATTCAAGATAAAACAGAGAGGCTGGAGAGCTGTCCTAAAACTTGTCCATGGAATTGACTATAAACAGCTTTAAAGGGGTTGTCTCACTACATTGGTTCATCTTACCTCAGTCCTGTTTTCTCAGTTTAATTTTTAAATTCAGAGATGTGTTTACTGGTTTTACTGGTTAGTACTGGTTACTACTGGCCTGCAGTGATGAGCTGCTGAGAACACCAGATCTATAGCTACAGAGACCAGCGCTGGCAGCCTATCAGGAGAGACCAAACATGTCTAACTACAGCGACCGGCGCTGGCAGCTTATCAGGAGAGATTGAAACAGGTTGTTAGCTTTAGCAACCTGAGGCTGCATGCACGCGTTCCATACCAAAAGGGAATCTCTATGGATAGGTAGGACACAGTTAATGGACACATATTGCAAAGTGACTTGTTTTTACAAGATCATAACATAAAAAGCAATATTTGTAGTGAGACAACCCCTTTAAGCAGCTTACTATACATTGTAATACATGCAAGCTAGATGCAAAACAGTGCAAAAGTTTTTTTATAAATCAATAACAAAGGTATCAGATAATAGATACACTGCAATAAAAAATGTATACTAAGGTATCCTCAGTCTTTGTACTGTACTTCTTCCTCTCTCCATGTGATAATGTAAGCTTTATAGATATGAAAATGTATTTTAACACAATCCTTTGCTTTTGGAAAAAAAAATTCCAGAACAAGAAGTAAGAAAATCGAACATTGTTTTTCAAGTATTATTGTTAATAATAATAATGATAGTAATATTACTATGTAGCGTCTATCAGTCACTTATGGCCCAGCTGGATCCGGGGGTCTGAAAACAGAAAACTACTAAAATCCTTATAAAGGTCTGAGGCTTTTGCTGATATTTCTGCCATCAGCAGGAATATCTGAGCTCTTACTGAAACTAGTAATAAGGAGGGTGACTATTAAAGGATAATTCCTCACTTATACTATCCCCATGCCCAACCATGAGCCAGCATGGGTCCCACTGGTTTCCTAACTTTAACACAGGCAGTCAGCTTTCAATTTTCTGCCACAGTCCATAGCAGAATATAATTGCATTGGCGATCTGCAATGGAGCTCCATGCAGCCAGTTGTATCAAGCACTCGCACTATAGAAATAATGTACAGGATAATTCACATAAGATCTAAAAAAAGTGAAGAATTGTGTTAAGCATTGAAAAGTACAACTGTTGAGGGGATCAGCAAATGTTCAAGTATTAGTTTGCTATCCACATGAGGTTCTCCCTTTTTTATGAAGCAATCCTTAAAATATTATAATGTAGCCTTGCCATAAATTGTATACCGCTGAGTGCTAAAAGAAGGGTTATATAGTATGAGTCATCAGCAGATCTGCCAGAATGGGCTCTTTTTCAGTTGGATATATTTGTGAAAAAGTTAATGAGGTGGAAATGAATAATTAAAATAACCTTGGAACAGTTAGAGTATTGCACTATGCTTGGCACAGTGATGCGTCAAACAGAATAGAAATTTATGGAATACTTAATCTGTCCTTTATCCAAATCTTCTATAGCTGCAGGGCTGAGCAGTATTAAATAACCAAAGAGAAAAATTCATAGATGCAAAATAAATCTCATATATACATTGCTGTATTCCATGTGAAAATGTAAAGAAGTTATTCAACTTAAAGAAAAAAATTAATACCCCAGCAAATGTGGTAAAATAACAAAACAGATTATACTCACCTGCCCAGTGATCCAGTACAGAGACTTCTGCGGGCACCCTCTTCTCTACCAGTTGGCACATAACTGGTATAAGAAATACTACAAATTCTATATGAACAGAGGATTTATACCAATATATCACTGCAAATAATAATCCCTGTTAAACATAACTTTTACAAGATATTTAAAATCTTAATATTCTAAACAATATATATTACCACTGACATACCTAGATGCTAAGCTACTGTGCATTATCTGCCTGTGGTGTAATCGCCCCGATAAAGAGCGGCTCCGCTTTAATGACAGACAATGTCACTACAGCGTGTATAGACACCTTTAAATCCAGCTATCCCTGACGCGTATTCCCCGTACAATTCTAGGGTTCATCAGGGGATTCAAAATTTATTCTCACTGTGGAAAAGAAATACGCTATATACAACGCATATATACAACACATGTACTTCCAAATTAGATAGTGGGATGATACTTAGCTCAAGTGCTGCAGGTATAATGACGATAGTTCCCGCGCACCCTCTAGTAGCTGGCACCAAGATAAGAGGGATACGTATGTAGTATATGCGTTGTTATATAGGTATCTTTTTTCCACTGTGAGAGAAATTTTGAATCCCCTGATGAACCCCTAGACTTGTATGGGGGAAAAACGCGTCGGGATGTGGGATTTAAAGGTGTTTATACACGCATGTAGTGATATTGTCTGTCATTAAGGCGGGGGGGGGGGGGGAGCGCTCTTTTCGCGGCGGATTATCCATAAGATAGTGCACAGTATGCTGTATCATCTAGTATTCAGTGGTAATATATAGGGGTTTAGATATTAAATATTTGTAAATAGTCTAGTAACCGTTATGTTTTAACAGGGATTATTATTTGCAGTGATATATATGCACATAACTGGTATAACCAATGTCGTACTATTGGCATCCTCTCCTCCATGTCTGATGCCAATATTAAGGCATGTGACCGTTGAGGTCATTGATTAGTTGATTAGATGAGGTCATTGATTAGGTCACCTGCCATCTGGTAAAAACATGGCACTAACCAGAAATTTTATGTTGAATGGTGTAGATGAAAAGAGAAAGCTTTAGATGCAATGTACACAGACTCGGTAGCAACATAGGACTTTGTCTACAGCATGGTGTTGTTTGACCATGCCCAGGGCAATATTAGTGTGAACAGAAGGGAAAATTGTCCAAACCCCTTTACTATTTAAAAGCCTTCCCAGCTCTGTCTCAATAACCACATGCATCTGCTATAAATGTCTTCCTTTTTGGTTTTGAGTAGTGTTGCGCAACAGAAATGGGACCAATGTCAAATTAGACCCAAATCTAACCTGAATTAAATTTTGGCAAGAATCACCTAAAGATGTTATGGTAATCTGTAGTGACGTCAGATGTGATGTTGGACCACAAGTGACAATGCACTGGGAATGCTGCCAGACTGGGAGCATCTCTATATAGAAAGCTGATCCCTAAAAGCTATAAAATATCCTAACCTGGATTTAGGGTTAGAGCTACTGTTAGGGTTAGGTCTGCAAAAAAAAAATATGGGTGCAGAACATTTCGAATCTGATATTTTTTTTCCAAATTTAGTTGAACCGAACAAAGACTTACCTTACACTAGTTGTGGGTTGGCTCTACTAGCTTCATTGTTTGTTTATATGGGGTATTAGGAATTGTGTAGCATTTTTAGGAGTGAACTATTATCTTTTCCCTATAAGGCACTATTACTAAATGCTACTGCTATTTAACTGTGTATGGTAGATTTGAGCTGCATTATGGTAGTAGTACTCTCAATTTGCAACCATTAAAGAAGTAGAGGGAGATTTTGCACATTTGGCCCAGGGTGACAGTAGACCTATGCCTAGCAATGGTCATAAAAAAGTTCCTATAACGGTTTTTCTTGAGCTGGACTGTCATGGAAGTATATGTGTTTTGCAAATTTCTGATGAGACTGGGATACAGTTACAATCATTTCTGTTGGAGGGTCAAGGGAGTAGATCTATAAAAAACATTGTGATGCATTTACCATCAATTTATTTTAAGGAAATTTTTATTAATTTAAAGTAATGTTCCACACATAGGTTTCTGTTTGGCTTGATTGCAGTTTGGCCAAATTTTTAAAAAAAATTTAGGATGTCCCAAACCTGAATTCTAGTGAAATCTACGGGGAAACATTTCTGAATGTTTTCTGACCTCTGGAGAGCTCCTACAGCAGTCAAATGCCAAATATTAGGGTAAATCCTGATCCCTAACTCAAACCAAAGTCTCGAATAAGGGTAAGGATATGATTTTTCTGCAAACTCCTCCAAAATTTGGTTATGTCTGACCCGAATGCATCACTGATATTCAGATCAAATCCTAAGCACAACACTGATTAAGCCACCATAAAGACCAAAGTCTGCTATAAAGTCCTACTGCTTCACTTTACTTTATCCTGCTACAGATAGGTTTGGACTAGCTCAGAGAGGAATGGGGGAAACCCTTAGTAGACCCTGTACATGGTGATTACTTGGGCATGGTAAGCTTTTCAGGGAGAAAGGCAGAGAAAGAAGCAGAAATCCAGAGACATGTGCAGTATGTGGAGTCATGTACAGTAACTGTAAGGTGGGCTCCAAGAATGAACTCCACTGGTGGCCCGAGGTACAGTTTCCTTGTCCAACACTGGCTACAGTTCTGGACATAGTCAAGAGAAGGTCTAAGAAAAAGGGGATCGTAATAAGTTTCTTTCTGTCCATATCTGATTTGTCAATAACACAGTCACTTTATTATAGGGATCTGTAGGCACCCCAAACTTAATACACTGACGTTTAATATTTCCTAGCAATATCCTATACCTTGAATACTGGTTCATATATGTACCATTTAGTTCAATGAGAGCTGCAAAAATCACAATGGCTCCTTCTAGTGGTGGGTATATGCAGACAGACATTTTAGTACTATCTTCACAGTTACCAACATTTGAAAAAAAGCTGATTTAAGTACTACTCCTGAGACTTAAAGGGGTTTTCTCACCATGCTGTGCTGTATCTACCTATTCCTGTTACGCTGACATGAGTGCAAGAGATTTACAAAGTGTATTACCACCATCTACAGAGCTCAAAAGAGTGTTTACTTAGCTAAATGAGAAGCTTTCAAAGTCCATTTCTAGAGATAACAAGAACAAGTCCTCAATTACCTTTCCCTACATGTTAAAAGCTAATAATTGTAATGAGAAAACGCCTTTAAGGAACATCCCTGGATGTTCCCAAAGCACCACTTTTACATGAAATCCACTGCTTTGTGTCCTGGTTTCTGGCATTGTTCTTGCAAAATCGGATCTGCTGGCAAGTAAATGTTTGTGTAATGGACATGGCAAGTTACATAATAGGAAATCGGAGAATTAACTACTATTAAGATGAAATGAGAATTATGAAATAAAAAAAGACATAAGAATACAAAAAAAAAGGTATGGCTCCCTTTCATCTATGGGGCCGCTGTCTTGCTGCAGTTACTATGTTTGTCAGAAATGTAGAATTTACTATGGCGTCCATATAATAATGTGCTTGAGAAAGGGATATAATCCAGTGCAAGCAGACAGACCTTCAGTTTGTGACACTTTAAGGAAGTGCAAATTGCCTTTTGATTAATAAGTATTGCCTAACTTTCCATGTTTTTTCCATTTTACAAAGCGACGCACATATAACAACTGCCAGAGTGACTGCAATGAATTAGGGAAATATTTTTCTATTTTAGGTGGACTCCAAACCTAGTTATTATTAGTACCGGTTAAGTTGCAGACATGTCTGA
This sequence comes from Phyllomedusa bahiana, assembly GCA_025379985.1. NCBI lineage: Eukaryota > Metazoa > Chordata > Amphibia > Anura > Hylidae > Phyllomedusa > Phyllomedusa bahiana. The sequence continues at coordinate 13,584 of JAODAL010029364.1, forward strand.
AAGCAAAGGCACAGATATTCTATAGTTATGTTATCCTTCATTTCTTAATAGAGTTTTTTTCCCCACCTTTCATTGCAATTGGAAAAAATATTCTTCCACTGTGTGAACTCATCAATGCTACATTGTGCTAGTGAAGTCATCCTGAAATATGCTGGGTGTGAAAATAGGCTAAATATAATTGGCAATATTCCTCTTTGGGCGACATGCAATATCCTCGATCACGCAATTTGTTTGTATTAAATCCCTTTCATAAAACCAAAACACATTCCAAATCTAAATAGCCTGTTCTAATTTTAACATAGTGACTCTTAACTGACTCCATATTCTCATTGGTATTTGCAGTGCTATTGGGACTTATAACTAAAAGAGTACAGAAACCATGGTTATACTACAGTAAATGCAGGTTAAAAATCCATTCCCACTGGAAGAGAATAACAGCCCCAGTGCTACGTGGGAGACGTTGCACAGGTGCAGAATACTGATGAACATTCACTCACACACCTAATATCCGTGAGGTGGGCAATTGCTTAGTACATAACTACACATTAGATAAGAATCAGTTCACACTAGTATGCAGGAGAGCCGCAGTACCAAATAGGGGAGATTGCTCAAGTGCAAAAATACTGCCACTCACACACCTAGTATACATGAGGGGAGTTAATGCTAGGATTACAATTGCACATAAATAAGGCTTATATAGGGTGCCAATTATACAGTTACATGTGGTACACCATGCTGGCTTGCACCCAATTGATGATGCCCATACTTTTCGATTGAGCAGGTTGCCCAACACACCCCAGGTTCCCAAAACAAAATACTGAAATCCCCTGCTCTCCAGTATCCCCAGGGTGCATACTGAAAAAATATCAAAATTAGTATTAGTTAATATTTTGGCCAAAATATGCAAGCTTGCAATTTATGTCAAGGGTCCTCATTGTCCCTACACTAACTTTACTAGCACTCTACAAAGACTTAGAGAAAAAAGGGACATTATTTACTTAAAATCACAGGAACCATGGCCTCACTTACTGCTATAGAGGTCGGGTAAAAATCTATTCCCAGAAGGAGGCAATAAAAGCCCCAGTGCTACATAGGAGAGGCTACATAGATGTAGAATACTGATGAACAAACGCTAACACACCTACTAGGTGGAGGGGAGCAATTGCCTAGTACATAAGTGCGGAACTGCACAGCTGACTTATAAATATTTAGAGAAATGTTATTGTCCATTCTAGAAAGTGGTTATCTGCTCTAACCCCTGAAAATCGTCTTTAATAACCAAGAGAAACAGTTTTTGGCCAGACATTTTCCCTTCCAAATAATACATGGAAGGGCCAAGTCTTCGCAAGTGTGGAAGGCAGGGGTGCCAATAGGACAGTACGGGCAGTACTCCTGACAGGGGCCCTAATCAAAAAGGGGCCCATTGATACGTTAAAAAATAGGAACTAGTAATGGGTGGAGACGCCATTCGATTTGGCTGTATGGGGCCCTGAAACGGTTAATAGATGACTCATGGCTGCCCTGATGGAAGGCAAAGCATGGGTTTCCCGAGGTGTAATATTCATATGTCCTCACAAGGGTAAGACACTTCCTTTTGTGAATTTGTGGAATGTAGCACCATATTCTGAACATCCATGGGGACCGCTGCAGGAGAAATGATGTATTACATAGTACCACTGAGATCAAAGGGATGTCAGTATAAAGCATAGACATGTTGAGCCCCACAGGGCAAGAAACAGTTTCTGAAGCTGATCTCAGCTCAGATAGATCCTAATCTTGATCCACCTCAAATCATTTCCTAACAGAACATGGGGAAATAGGTTAGAGATAGAGATTCAATGGACATTATATGTGTTTACCATTTAAAATATATGTCCAGTTATAAACAACTTTACATAAATTAATAATATCAGCAAAAAAAAAAAAATTAATATATCTTATTTAGAAAAAAAGCTTCCGTCTCCTTTAATCAGCCTCTTTTATTCCTACCCACCTCCTGCTTTCAAATCTGTGCACCAGGTTGTAAATCATTTAGGGAATATGTGTTCCAAAGCAGAAAATAAATTAGCTTCAATGAGCTCTCAGACTACTCCTGCCCGTCAAAGTCTATAAAGAGGGGAGGGGGCTAAAAGTGAAGTTAAGGAGCACTGTAGCTGTTACCTAGGTAATAAGATGAGTTAAGATATTCACGATATAGCACCATCTCTGTGTGCCTCTCTGCCTCTCCCCTATTAATAACCTAAGCTCTCAGTGAAGGCAGCTGGTTCTGGTTTCATTCAGGTGACAGATTCTGTTAGTGATAGAGCACAGATAAGAAAGCAGGAGAAGAGGAGAAAAGGAGTCTAAAAAAAGGAGGAAGCATTTTTCTCTCAAATAATATTATAAAGTTTTTTTTAATTTTGCTTTTAATGTTGATTTATGGGAAGTTGTGATATAACTTTAACCCTATCTCAGTATGTGATGAACATGTTAATCATAATGAGCCATTTAACCCCAAAGATGATGACAACAGTATTTCAGCCATTTATATTGAGTGGTTGATACACTCCAAAACCAAATTAGACAGGTTTGCATGGCAGGGTTCTTGCAGTGCTACTGCTATTAATAAGATCATCAGAAATGATCTTAATAGAATATGGTAATTATGCACTATTTTAGTGATTTGTACAACCATTCACACTCCTTAGTGGTCAAGTGCCCTGACAGGGGGGAAGAAGAGAAGCTAAAGAATTCAGTAAGAAAATAAAAAAATAAAAGTTTTAAAAATATAGAAGAATAAAAAAAAATAAAAACCCCAAACACTCCCATTGCCCATTTGTTACATATGTATATAGAAACAAGGCCATACTCAAAGCTCAAAGGCTGGACTGTAACTGAACCCAGTAAAGAGACAACACTGGCCCCTATGCTACTTGGGAAAGATAAACCGGTGCAGCTGATTGCTGAGTAGTAGCTCACATATCCCACCACTAGGGGAACAATTAGACTGCACATTAAATTGATACCTGTATCATATATATATATATATATATATATATATATATATATATAATATATATATATATATAATATTATAATTATATTTTATATATATATATTATAGTTTGATATCTTAAGCAGTGAATGCTGTAAAAATAAAATTACCAGCAACAGAATCTATTTTTTTTGGTTGCCTGATCTCCCCCTCTTTTTTTTCATTCAAAAATGGTGCACATAAAATACTACTAGTCTCAGAAGTGGCAATACAAAACAAACAATACATTTAAAAGATTGCATTGATCCCTATAAGTTACAACTCTGAATGGATCCATGCAAATCATGACTGAGGCGTCAGTTCATCTTCAAATTCATATAAATCATTTTTGTACGTTTTGATTTTATCCATGCACTAAGTTTTACTTGCATATCAGACACTTGCATTGTTTTTCTGAGGTATTCCTCAAATAACATTATTGTTTTGAATGGGATACGATAGGAAACTGTTATTTTGTATACAGAATTCTGTTAAAAATGTAGGAATTTTATCTGAAAACTTTGCTGCCTCCACTATTAAAGACCATGTTGGACCTATGCCACCGCTTTTATGTAGTGCACACATTTTAATGAAGGAATTCCACAGATGCATCTGCTACGAATTGGTTTCTATGAATGGCCAGTCCTTGATATTTCATACGTGACGTGACTCGGTTCCATTTGGTTTGCCAATGAAAAAATAAGGTACTGGGGTCACCATCAAGTCTCATTTCCTGTGGGAATTACAACAATGAATAAGTCATATTACAAATTCCAGATGTCAGTAACATAGGATGTTAGGAGTCCTTAGGCATCAGTGAATCATTTTGATTGACCTTGTCTTAGTGGTGAGGGATATGTGCTGGGATGTTTAAAATTACAGTAAAAGGACACTTTCTTTCTTTTCATCCTTTTTCTAAATTTGAAGGTATGGGGTCAGGACAGCTCCTCGTGATGTCCACTTTATCGGGACATTATTTATATTAAATGAGACCCAAACTTGCTTCTATAGCACTAATGGCAATTTTTAAGCTGAAAATGAATTAAAATGATTGATGAAATTATCCCGGTGTTAGAGTAAGAGCTTAAGGGTGTAGTTTAAGCAGATTATACTAAACATTTTAGGCAGTTTTGGAAATCTCAAGACACAGAAAACACTGACCTCTAAATATAAAGGGCGACATGTATGATTTTTGTCACTCAGACGCTTTTTTTTTGCACGCAATAGTAGCGTAGAATGCGGCTGAATCTATGAACCTGTTCTACTGCGGGTCATAGATTTAGTGCTTTCTAGCTAAAAAGCGACACTTCTGGCTCAGGAAAACCACTTTTAAAGTGCTCTACCTGTTCCAGCAGTAATGTGCCTGGATTTGCCGTAAAGATATAAATGTGTAGCTTCGTACGGTTGTAGTGCAACATGCCTCCAGCACTCCCCCCGATCTCAGGCATATTACAAAGTGCCGTGGGTGCTATATAATGCACCTAATATTGGAGTGCACCTGGTTAAAAATAGAGCAAATACGTCACCCATAGAGACTGGCTGAAATGTAAAAATAGTCTAGTTTTTTTTACTGTGAGAATTCTCTAGTTCTAATTTCTATGCATTTTTTATCATGAGTCTCCATACCCATTCTCCATACCCAGGCTTCTGCCACTATTCATACCCAGGTTCCTGCCACTCTCCTTACCCAGGTTCCTGCCACTCTCCGTACCCAGGCTCCTGCCACTCTCCGTACCCAGGCTCCTGCCACGCTCTGTACCCATGTTACTGCTAATCTCTCTACCCAGGCTCCTGCCACATTCCATACCAAGCTCCTGTCACTCTCCATACCCATGCTCCTGGTTGCTGCCTGTCATCTTATCCTATGTCTTTAGCTCTCTTCTGTCTCTGCTTTCTTAACCAGTTAGTGCATGCCAATGTGGTGTTCCTCCATGCAATGCTTAAATGTTATAGGCTTTTTAAGAGTCCTTCAGTGCCTGAGCAATAAGGTCTTTTTGTTACCAATATGTGCAGCGGTGTGTGACTGTTTGCTATCTGTTGGTATTGACCCAGCTTATTTTCTGACCATGCTTGACTTTTAGCGTGAATTTTGCTCCAAAGAAACGTTAGTAGTATAATATTGTACCATGTTAGCCATACAAAGCAGTAGAAGAGTGAAAAAATGAGGCAATACCTTTTAGAGGCTGAATATATTTCTGAAGATTTATTTCTTCAGCTTTGGTACTTTAAATTATGGTTTTCTGTGCATCTTCGCATTAGCTGTAGCTATTGGAGACTACTCTGAAGGTAGCGACCTGGAGATTAGCAGTAGGAAAGTCCACATGTCCTTGCAGGAGTTAAAGATAAAGAACCCACAAATCCTTAAAGGGGTTGTATCATTTTATTAAATGGTCTTCAGAATAAGGGGACAGTGAAAACAAGCAACTTTGCACTTGGATGTCATTAGCAAATCTGTCTTGTTTTCACTGTCTCCCTTATATTAGTTTTGTGTAAACACAGTTCCCCAGTGCCGGTCGGATCCCACCTCCTTCCATTTCATTGGCTGACGACTCTACTAATTTACATTCTGTTTGGCCCCCGGTCATATTCACGGGAGCGAGCATTCCTGCCTCTCTCACTCAGAATAAGGGGCCGGCAACAATTCCACTCTATACAGCCACCACCTCCTCATTGACACTGAAGCTGCTTCTACAATCAGAACAAGCAGAATTGTGCCTCGGTGCCTTGTGTAATCATAGAGGTCAGACAGATCTGTGCTCTGGAGGAGTTCATAGAAGACTAGATTCAACTGTAACAAACCTGCAGCTGTGAGAGGAGAAGAGATCAGTGCTCTGAGTACATAGAAGGCTGTCTAGATTGAATGCAGGCCTGTGGTATGTAAACAGCTCTTTCAAAATAAGACTGCATAGGGAGAGGACAGTGACATGTCGACTCAGATGGGGGGGACACACTGACTCGGGAGCGAGCATGAACAGTGAAGGGGGGATGATGTCATTCCCCTTCAGTTAAGAAACACCCAGCTGGGAGCGGAAGAAACGCCCCTGTATTTCATGAACTGAGAGAATCAAGCTTCAAGAAAACAGCCGAACTGATGAAGCGATACATCCCCTTTAAGCTATATCTGCATAGCACAAGATTACAGCCGGATTTTTGGCAGATTCAGTATTTAAAATCCACCGAAAATCCAACTGTAATCAGTGCCCCATAGACCTGTAGTACAGATTTTCTATAGTCAGATTTGTAAACCGCCAGGCTTCCGAGGAAGATGGAATGTGTTGTATCTTTCGCTGGATTCCCTTTGGATTCCCGTACATTCAATGTACGGGGCCAGTGGCAAATCCGAAAACTGACTGTGGTTTTTAGCGCAAATCCACGTCAAAAACCTTGTTGTGGTGAAGTTAAAATACCCACAGATTTTGGACGGCATTTTAACTATGCTGTGTAGACCTGACCTTAGACGCTGTTCCCTGGTTTAGCACAATATCAAGTCTATACCACCAAAATAGAAAAAGACTAACCATAAAAACTCAAATTCATCAACCAATACCATGTCTTTAGCAACCGAAAGTTACTCTTCAGTTTGCCCATTGCATTTTTAACTTTAGTCTAGGATTAGATTAAATGAAAAACATTTTTGGTACTAACTTGTTCTTAAAAAGTCCTAACAGTACCTTAGGTAAGAACAAGATTGAGGGCCACCTAAATAGGCACCAAAAGAGTGTTAAAGGAAGACAACAAAGGAAACACATGGAGCAGGCAACAAAGGTAACATTAAAGGGGTTTTGTCAAGAAGTGAGTTCCTTACCTCTTATCTGCTCAGGAGAGAATATAAACTCAGCATGCAGCCTCATAGGGAGGAGAGGGAGAGGAGTGAGCAGAGAGTGAGGAAGCAGTGTGTCTGCAATGTTCACTCAAATAATTACATTACAACCAGTGGATTCTCTATACAGCAGACAGCCTCATACACTGCACTTTTCTCCCCGGTCCCTCCAAAGCTCCTTCATGTTCCCTGTCATCAGATAAGAAGTGCGAACACGCAAGCGCGGCCAGATCAGCTCCCGTCAGTGTCCTGTTCGTGTCTAATGTATACTGTCAGGGAACTAAGGGGGACTGAGCAATGCTGTAGCGCTCAGAGGCTTCACTTTTTGTAATCACATATATTTAGAAAAGTGATTAAACACCCATTTTGGAGGATCCCACGTCAACATTACATCGTGGCAAAACCCCTTTAAGGGTAGATATTGAGTGTAATATCTAGGGCAAGCATTTAACTGGAGTATCCGAGGCAAGCATCAAATGGAACAGTTCTGCGACTGATGCACATAAAGGATCACTTGCAGTTGAAGCACTTCAGGTGATAGCTGTGGTAGGCAAAGAATGCTTTTGTGACTTACATTCAGAAATATCAATTCACTAAAATGTGTAATACTTGCCTTACAATCAACAGAACTTCGCCTATTCTTCCATCTCGGGGGGGGGGGGGGACAGGAGGACTGCACCTATTTTTCATTTCTATATGTTGTATGTATGAAAATTATTGATTAAAGCTCATCTAAATGAAAACAATTTTTAACCAGGAAAACAGAGAATATTTTAAGATTTTTAGAGTTTCGTGATATGAGATGCATATACGTGGGCTTTAACAATAATATACTCTAAGAAGAAGCTCGTCCGTGCCCCAAACATGAAACACATGTGCTGCTAATGGTTGTAAAATAGTAAGTGCACATACCCAGACCCATTCATCTCATGTCTTAACACAGGAAGATGCTTGTTTCAAGGTACATTAATAATAGCAATATGATATAACACGTACTGTCTATAAACTGGAAAATATGCTTTGGACATAGACAAATTTGTTGTAATAATTCTAGAACTGAACCATGTTAATATAATTTTCAAGTAATATAATGTATAGCAGCCTGCTAAGTGTCAGAGATGTCCAACTGGCAAACTACAAATGAAATAGTGCTCTAACCTAGTAATTCTGACATCCTCAAAATACCAAAAGAAAAACATAAAAAAGACATACTCCGTATATAATGTGAACAGGTTCTGGAAGGCAATATGTATTTAACCTATGCCCTTAAAGGGGTTGTCTCCTGAACAAAAATACCGTAGGAGCCAACCTGGCCTACTGTCACTGAAAGAAGGTTCATCAACCCATTCTTTTCCTCTGAATGCCCATTATAGTATATTTGGGTTGGGTTGACGAATTGTATTAAACGAACACCTATGACATTTTCTTTGGATACCATACACTAAAATTGTTTATGCTGTACCTAAATGGGGTCCCTCTTTGGTGATGGTCTCTTATGCACTACCCTTTTGCCAAAAATGCATGTTATAATAATTTATATAAAATCTAGTTCCCTTTAAGAACTTGCCCGGTTATGTTTGTGCTTAAAAGTGCATAGCACATAATATTATCTTGTTCGGCTAGTTTTCTTCCTTTGGAAGACCTAATTTGCACACTTTTTTCCAATAGAGTATTACCTGTATATAAGTTTCCATACGCTAATGGGTCTCATCAATAAGAAAATGAAGTGTTGCTCAAACCTATTCTCCATTCAGTTTTCAGAATTCATGAAAAAAATGTAGGTTTGACAAACCTCATTTTTTTTCACTGCGAGACTAACCTTAATCATAACTTTAAGGGACCATTCACACTGTGTTCTGGGATACGATTTTGGATCCGCGTTGGATCCGAAAATTGCATTCCAAAATGCTGCATTGATCGGATCCAACACGTATGCAACATGCAGCTGTGTGTTTGAGTGCATGTTGGATGTGTGTCGGATCGCACCTTATAGTTTATAATAGGGCTCCTGCTGCGTCTTTCGGACCAAAAATTGACATGTCAATTCTTGGGACTGATCCGAAATACGCAGTGAGACATCGCCGATGCGTGTTTCATATTAAAAGCTATGTAAATCACATTGCTATTTATTAGATACGTGTTTGGGTCTGTTTGGGTTCCGACAGACGGATCCAAGCACGTATCGAAAAGCGTATGTTCACATGGAATCAACACGCCGTGTGAACATACCCTAACTCTAAGGGTATGTTCTCACGGCGTGTTGGATCTGATTTTGTATCCGTTTTTAGATGTGTGTTTGGATCCGTGTTTCGGACCCTAAACGGACCCAAACACGCATCTAACAATGTGCAGTGTGTTTGACATTGTTTTCAGACGAGTGATCGCCGATGCGCGTTTACTTGTATCTTTCTGATGCGCCTTTCGGATCCGTTCAAAGAACTGACATTTCAATTCTTGATCCAAAAGACGCAGAAGACGCCCTATTTAAAACTATAGAGTGTGTTTCTGCTGCAGCAAAAACGCATCCAAACACGCAGCTGTATGTTGGATCTGTGTTTTGGATGTGATTTACGCAGCGCTTTTGAATGCATTTTTTGGATCCAAAACGGATCCAAGACGCCGTGTGAACATACCCTAAATCAAAGTTAGTTTTTAGTTTTTTGTTTTTTTTACTGATTTGTATGGATGAACTCTTGATTAGGGCTTTTGGTGCGACTTCACTTCTGGTCTGGTATCTCTTCTGGTCCAATGTCACATTAGGGTTTCCGGAAAGCAATTTGGGAACAGAAGGGATGTTGGATTGAGAGCACTGCCAGACCAGAAGTGCCACAGAGCAGTAAGTTAACCCATACCTTAAAAACCCTAACATCAGATTTGGATCAAGGCTGCAGTTACAGTCAATTTGTGGTCATTTAAAAAGACTGTCCAGGATTACAAGAACTACCTTACTTTCGATTCTCTTCAGTGGATCTGAGCTGCAATACCAGGCACATACTGTGACAGAGGTGGTGCTTTTTTTGACAGAAAGCAGCCATGTTTTTCTAATCCTGAACAACACCTTTGATTTGCTCAGATTTGGGTTGAATTTAACTTTGGCTTGAATCTAATCTTTACCCTGTAAAACCCTCATGCCCTCTTACTTTTGTTGGGTACGACTGCTCCATTTTTTAGTGCTATTAGAAATGCTGACTTAACCAGTCTCTGTTTTATGTGCCTCAAGCAGCTTTGTAAGTTATATCATTTTCATTAGTACATTATTTTAATAGCACATAAAGAATGGGTTAGACATGTGAAATTTAATCATAAGGTTCTTCTGCCAAAGCCGTTTGCAAACTCTCTGTCCGTTTCACCACTGTAACCAGAACAGCCAGGGAATCCCTGCCAAAGGGGGGTTTTCTAATTTGGATAGTTAAAGTCTCAGCGAATGCTCATTCTTATCCCTACCAACTCAATGCAGAAGTTAACAATGTGTGCAGTGGACATGGTCTTACTCTTTGTCTGTAAAAGCTTAAAATGAACGCAAGGGGAGTTAAGAGGGGAGGAGGGGTGAAGCGGAATCAGATTTTTTTGGCTGGAGTTCTACATTCTTTCCAGATTAGAACATAGCATCAAGAAGGTTTCCTTCTTCGTAATAACTCTAGACCACATGTGAGTTGTGTTAACGTCTTCTACTAGTACAGTTGATGAGCCCAATATGATGATAATCAAAGAAATGCGGCCGCAGCGAATGTTCAGATTTAAGCTAGGGGATAATGACAAAGATTGTTTGTTTCTAGGAATATTCTGGCCACAAAAGCGATGCTATACACAGAAGACCTCATGTAAACAACTGATGTATAATCAGAGGGGTCCAAAAACATTTTACGGATGTCCTAATCCCAAGTGGTTTGATCACCCGCTAAGATTTAATTACACTTTATTTACACAGTGGTGGAATTTCTCAATGTATGACATTCAATGATTTATTGTAAAGCAGAGAGGAGAAAGCTCCAGTAGCCGTCTTCGGCTGAGAATAAATTCTTCATAAATTACTCTCGTAGCTCTTCTTCCTTTTTACTTTTCCTTCTCACTCCCTCTAGAACATTCCTGGATCCAAGGAGTGTCGAGGTGGAATTTTTAGTTCTGGTTCAGAGTGAGTTTAATTCAGACTGTTGCATAATACATTTAAATAAAGAGTTCCCAGTGTCTTTTTGGAAGAAGCATTGGCTGTGTGTGATTGAAATGCAAATGTTTTAAAGCAAGGTTTCTATTTAAAGGGAATGTGTCATCAAAAACGACTTATTGTTTAACTCACATTTTTATGTTCAACACATTTTTTATGAATTTTTTTTTTTTTTTTAATTTTCCATATCACTTTCAATATTTTTAAAAATTCTTAAATACTGCTGTCTTCACTTTGGCCACTAAGCCTAATAATTGTCTGACACTTCCTGTTCTATACAGAAAGATTCTCATTATCTGCTCATTATCAGCACAAAGAGGGTCAAACTGAAAGGAGACACCAATGTGAATAGATAACACAGGATCCATCAGTCACAAGAGGAGATAGTCACAGTTCACCCTTTCACCTCCCTGCACACTGATTTCTTTCCAGGTCACAGAGCATGACTGGAAAACTCTCCTATAGAAGTGAATGGGACTGAGTCAGTCTTAAAGGGAATCTGTCGGCAATTTTTTTTTTTTTACTTATTAAATCAAGCCTCTGATCCATATTCTTTTCCTCTCAGTCGTTTTTATTTCTTGATTGTAGATTTCTCAATTTGGCCGTCTATAGATGATTGTGGGGAAGACATTCTTGCTTGCACTGCTTTAACAGCAGTCAGAGAGATACTTTACAGCAGCTTTGTTCACATAGGATTCTTAAGACAGATTCTGTCCAATAGACTTGTATAGGAGAGTTATCACTGTGAAGGGAGGGGAGAGGGGGAGCTGTGACATCTCCTCTTGTGACTGGTGGATTTTGTGTTATCTGTACACATTGGTGTCTCCTTTCAGTTTGACCCTGTTTTACTGAATGAGCACACTGCTGAAAAGCTCTCTAAACAGAACAGGAAGTGTCAGACTATTATTAGGCTTAGTGGCCAAAGTGAAAACTGCAGGACTTAAGAATTATTAAAAAAATATTGAAAGTGATATGGAAAATTAAATAAAAACAAAACCAAAAATTCCTAAAAAATGTGTTTAACATAAAAAGGTGAGTTAAACAATAAGTCATTTTTTGATGACACATTCCCTTTAAGTCTCCTATGTGCATGAAGCTACTGTAAAGCATCTCTCTGACTACTGTTAAAGCATTGCAAACAAGGCCTAGTGGGCAAAGTGAAAACTGCAAGACTTAAGAATTATTAAAAAATATTAAAAGTGATATGAAAAAAAAAAAAAAAAACCAACCAAAAATTCCTGAAATGTGTTTAACATAAAAATGGGACTTAAACAATGACTCATTTTTGATGACACATTCCCTTTAACTGACTAATCCTGCTAAAGCCTTGGGCTTTCTTTCATATCACATTTAGATGGTTATCCTCTCCATACAGAATTGTGTCTGTCCTCAGCACATGGTAGAGGAGAAACATTCCCTATTGAAATGTTAGGAAATGTTCTCTTGTACCATGATTTAATCCTCTTTTTAATAATGAACACTTACAAGAGAGCACATCTCTGAAACTTGATGTCAGAAAGGCCTAATGCCACCTAAAAAATACTAGTTTTACAAAAAAATCAAGCCCTCTCCCATATATCTGCATCAGGTTTTTCTGTTGCCCCTTCTCCCCATAACGAGTGTTGTGCTTTAAATTTGAGTAGATATCGAGTTTGGCCCGAATCTAAGTGACTCAGGTTGGCCTAAAGAATTTTTTTTTAAATTGAGGTTGGGGTTTAACTGATTAACTAACTAGCACCAAGGATCGGTAAGTAAACCCATAAAAACTTGAAAAAACCTGAACTCCATCTTAGGGTTCACGTTAGGGCTATTGTTAGGGTTAGAGAAAGAAATTAGGGTTTGGTACCTTCTGACATGGATATTAATTCTTTATAAATTCTATAGTTCTATAAGGGTGATTAAAAATATGCAGTTTTTTCTTCCATATCTATTCCTCTGTGCCCGTGCATTATTATTGTAGAAACTCAAATTTTCACAGAAGTTGTCTCCTCATAAGTATCAACATTCTTACTTGTTATTAGCTTGCGAAGGATATTTCCTAGCGCAGTGTTAAATATTTAGGAGTAGAACGTTAGAGATAAAACCGCAAGCCATGCTATTCTGTCATGCGCAGAGACATGTTTTTTTTTTATCACTGAGCTGACCAATAAAAAAATGATTATTAATGAGGCGATTATTATAATAAGTGAATAATAATGAAAATGTGTTGCTTAAATGATGATTATATTGTATTGGCCTATAAAGATATACTATCTGTTTTGCATAACAGTACTCCTACCACTGCTTATAAAAACTTTTGCCAAACTTTAATAAAATAGAAAGGCTGTATCGACAGTTTGGAACCGTCTCTTGTTCTTTCGACGATGTATGTGCACATAGACTCTTGAGTTAATTTATCATTTGGACACCGCACAAACAAAGCTGGGAGATATTGTAGTCTCATCATCACTTCTGCACCCTACATTTTTTACTTATTTTGTCAAATCAATGTAAAATCCAATATGGGCCTATGAGTAAACTTTACATTATGGTATACACATTCTAGACCCATTCTTACATAAAGCAATGTAGGCTTTTCTACACAAGAACATGCATTGGGTATTTAGGCTTCTTAAAGGCATTTGTTTTTGTGTCATATAAAAGGATGTTACATAAAATAAAAAATGCTACAAATGAGTTATGTTTATTGGGTTAATAAATGGCTTAGTTATAGGAAACTAAAGGTACTTACTTCGAGTCACACTTAGGGCATGTCCCCACGGCACGGGTTTTCGGCCGGTTTTTCAGCCGGTTTGCGGTTTTTCAGACCGCCTGAAAAAGCGGCCGAAAATTAGCACAATGGTGCTCTATGGAAAACCTGTGCAGCAGTCCCCAATGCATGGGTTTTCCGCCCGACGGTTTTGCCACTGGCGGTCCGGCGGCAAAACATTGAACATGTGCATTCTTCCGTCCGGTTTCCGGACAGAATATGAGCAACTCAATGGGAGGGGGGAGGACTGTTCTCCGCTCAGCGCGGAGAAAAGCCGTCCCCCCCGTGGCCGCAAACCCGGACAAATACCGGTCGGCAAACCGGCCGGTATTTGTCCACTGCCGTGGGGATGCGCCCTTATGGTCACAGTTACTTGTGGTCACCACTTCTTTTCAATATGTTCCTCAATTACATTTTATAGGGCTTGCAGAGTAGAATTTCAATATTTGCAGATGAATTTCAGTGTTAACCAACACAAAACAGCATAGTGCAATGAGGTTAAATGTAGACAAGATACGTTTGTGCTCTTGGGCTGAGAAAATTTTTTTTAAAATTAGTATTTTTCGGACCTAAGTTTTAGAGGGGGAAAATAGGAAAAAAGAATGTAAGCAAAAAGTGCAGACTGAAGTTTAATTTTTATTGGTACCATTTTGGGAGAGATGTGACTTTTTGATCACTTTTTATTCCAGTTCTGTCGTTTGGAATTTTTCTCTTCTACGGTGTTCAGCGTACGGGATAAATGAGGTTATATTTGAATAGATTGGACTTTTACGGACATGGCGATACCAAATTTGTGTGACTATCTTATTTTTTTTATTTCTAAACTGGCAAAAGGGGGGTTATTTAAACTTTAAAAAAACAAAACATTTTTTTTACTTTAATACTTAGTCCCCTAGGGTACATGACCACTAGGGGGAACACCTTTTTCTATATAAAGCAGTACTATTGTACTGCTGTATATGGGAGTTTCATTCATTTCCTAACTACACCCTGCCATAGGCATGTACATGGCAGCTGTGGAAACCTGCATGAGACTTCAGAGGCCATGGCAACCGATCCTCCCCGTGCAGTTACATTGCGGAGGGGGGTTATTGGAGGGAGGAGCGGTGCTGTGCACCGCACCTCATTCAGATGGCAGCGTTTAAGATGTTAAGAGCAGGGATGAAATCCAGGCTCCATCCTGCTGATCCACACGACTGGCATTACGGCGCCCGCAACCAATCACTGCACCGCCATCCGCAAGTTACTGTCGTTCGCATCAAACGGCCGCAGCCCGCAACAAGCTCTCTCTAGTCAACAGGAGACTGGAGAAGAGCGATGCTGCTGGAAGCCGGCGGCTGGGTTTAACCCTTCGAACTCCGCTGTCGGCTTCCCGCAGCGTTGCTCTTCTCCAGTCTCCGGCTGAGTAGATTTGGACTATAAGACGCACACCTGTTTTGCCTCAGAATTGGGAAAAAAAGTGCGTCTTATAGTCCGAAAAATATGGTACTGGTGAACAATAAGCTTAGCTTTCATAATCAGTTGCTTTCAAAGCAGAAAAAAAATCACTGGATGCCACAAAAGATGCACATGACAAGAGCATAATTTTTGATTCACTAATCACACTAAACACGGACTGTTGTGCTCAGTTTTGGGCGCCAGTTTATAAGAAAGAACTAGAGTGCATGTCGAAGATCCACACCAGCACAGCCCAGCAAAATAACACTGTGTCACCTCACCAAACCTGCAAAGAAGCTCAGTGGCCCCAGCAGTCAAGTACTGTATTATTAGAATTACAACTCTGCAATGGCACTTGTACAGCTGTTCTGAGGCTAGTTATAGCGGTGCCAGCTAGTAAACAAAAAGCAGAACAAACCAGAGCTTCTATGTTAGATCAGCAGCCTAATGGAGAGGTAAGTCCAACTTTTTTTCTTACCTTATTACATTTTTGGGGCTTTTAATATGAGCCAATTTTAATATCTATAAAGGAAAGACAGATGATGACAGTCTGGCTCAGGAGCTGGCCTTAGTAGTTACTGTTGTCAGCCAGAATTTTGTTATTCCCCTGGTTGCATACCCCCAAGTGTCCCTATTCTGGAGGGACAGTCCCTATCTTTAACCCTTTTCCCTCTGTCCTTCTTAGCTTTATAAATGTCTCTCTTTGCATTTGGGAAATAGATTTATGTCAATAAACTGACTATCTTGCTTTAACAACTGTCTGATTGTTTCCTATCTGTATATTACATAACAACTTATTTAATATTTCATCATTGGTTATAATGCAGTCCTGAAAATGTGTCCCTTTTTGGCCATCTAAAAAGCTGGCATATATGTGTTTGGGCGTGGTTAGAGGCGTGGCCTGATGTGTCCCTTTTTACAATTTCTAAAAGTTGGGAGGTATGTGGTTGGGCATGGTTAGAGATTTGGCTGATGTGACTCTCTTTGCAGTCTATAAAAGTTGGGAGGTATGTGGTTGTGTAAAAAGAGGATTTGGTACAGAAAATAGCAGAAACAATATAAACATATATTATGAAATTAGTCATCACAGACTTTTGGATCTGACAATAAAATGGTGGACAATCGCTCTAAATCAAAAAAACAGGCCAAGCAATGTTTGCATTTGATCCATAAAGATGGTTGTACTTAAAGCAAGCTAGTTATTTGTCAACCAAATCATTTAGGGGAGTTTTTTTAGGCTCAATAGGTAACTGTAGTAAGACGTCTGGGGTTACAGTCATGTTTAGAAAGTCAGTCTTCAGAAGTCTGGTGAGCTGTCAGTTACTTGCAGTGTAAATACCAAGGTGAGTTGTTTAAGTGTGAAAGTCGCACCTTTCTGGTATGTAGAAGTGAGAAAGTACAAGGTAAGCCTTGTAAGACTGTGCTATAGGTGAAGAGGTCAGGTTTTGTTCAACAGAAAATATGCAGCTGGGAATTGAAGTGTTCTGGACGTTGTGTTACGTAGGAAAAACACCACGCGGCTAAATTACAGTCCCGAGCGGTCAGCCGTTTGTCATTAAACTATGGAGATATATAGGAGCTTTGTTTGTAGAGTCCAAAAATTTTAAATGTATGAAACAATTAGAAAAATATAGATTTATCTGAAAATGACAGCTTGTTACAGTACACAGTAGTTAAAGTTGATTTTAAACAAAAATCAAAAATTTACAAAGGTTCTCCATTTTTTCTAAAAATTAAAAAAATAAGGTACTGGTGTCAAATATAATAAAAAGAAGAAAAACGCTTGTACTCCCCTTCCTCTTCACCTCTGCTCCAGTGTTGGTTCTTCTGTATACAGGCATTCTCCAACTTACATACGTCCCCTATTTACAAATGGAGACTTTTGGGGCATGGCTGACATTTAACACTGAGTCACGCCCCATGATAACCAAGTTGTCATGGGGGCCGCGGGCGCCGCTGCCGCGGCGGCCGTTCCTCTCCCCGCAGGGGACTCGGCGCGGGCATCGCGGTCGCCCACGACCACCCCTGTGCCCGCGGTCCCGGCGCCTGCTTGTTTACCTGGCCCCGCTCCTGTGAACGCCGCTCCCGGCCGTCCTGACTGCCGTGCTCGTGCCCGTCCCCTAGCGCACACGCGCGACACTTGGCTCAGATTTAAAGGGCCAGTGTCCCATTAATTGGTTGTTTTCCGGACGTTGGTTCTATTTAAGGGTTTCGCTGCCAGATTGTTGGTGTGCTTAGAGTGAGTTTGGAGTGTCCTTGAGTCCGTATTGTTTATCCGTGTACCAGTCCGCTTTGCTTACGTTTCCTGACCTTGCCTGTTTGCCGCCTGCCCTGACCGTCTGCCCGTCTCTGACCACGAACCTCTGCCGCCTGCCCTGACCTTCTGCCTGTCCCCGACTACGCCTTTGGATTACGATTTTGTACCACGCTGTACCCCGGCCGCCACCGCAAGCAAGTCACGTCAGGGGTAACGACCTGGTAGCCTCACGCCGCAGCAAGTCCATCCCGTTTTGCGGCGGGCTCTGGTGAAAACCGGGGGCTACTTAGATTCCGTTCCCTGGCGTGGCTTAACTACCACCAGCGGATCCACCAAACCGTCACACAAGTGCCAGCATGCCACAGCTGCACATGAGATACAGAACGTTAGGTGAAATCTTCTAAAAAAAGGGCACAGACAGCAAAACAAATGTAAAAACTGTTCCCTGTACTATCCAAAACTAAAAAAAGTTTTGCTGGAATTACATTTAATAAATCTACCTGTTCCGACTTCCATACAAATTCAACTTAAGAACAAACCTACAGTCCCTATCCCGTTTGTAACCCGGGGAAATTGCCTGTAGTTTCTTCTTCAAAACATGAAGTCACCTTTCGATTGGCTGCAGTATTCACCTCCCGCTCCCATACATTATCATTTGAAACTGTTCACTTGACCCCTGGATCCACCATTCTCCTTTCTGCCTCAGCCAAGACAAATGGAGAGGGGAATGTGTCTGTATGGCTCTTCTTTTATTTCTATCCAAATGAAGCTGAACTCATTTACTTAGATGTGTTTGGAAATCCTGAAGAAGTCAATGAAGAGAGTCACGTATGTATGGCCATATATTCATTCATAGCAGCAATAGCACAAACAATTTGGGGGTTCTGGAGACGGATGCATGTCTAAGAGGAAGGACCTGCACCTATCAGACATTCATGTCATATCCTGTGAATAGGCCATAAATTCATAAGATTAGAATACCCCTTTAATTAATATATGGGCCTGTGATTTCTTTAGTTGTTTTCTGAATAACACACAGCTACTTTGTAAGGAAAATAAGCCTTTTGGGTCAGATTTTGATTTTGGTTTGTTTCATTGTTTTATTTTTAAATATTTTGTGTGATGTATCATGCTCTTTAGGGCACTAGAGGACCAGTGGTCAGGGTGTTGGGGAATGATCTTAGTAGTGGGAGAGAAAGGTTATCTCAGCTGGACTACTTCCCATGAGTAGATGGGTGAAATGACATGCAAGTCAATTTTACACGCATAATGGTAGGCCTGAGTTGTGGATCCACCCCAGGGAGCGGAGTCTAAGTAGGTCCAGTGTTTGCCAGAGCCTGCTGTAAAGCAGCAAAGCAGTGATCAGAACATTACCAGGTCGCTACCCCTGATGCGACTTGCTTGGAGGCAGCCGAGGTGCAGCATGGTACAAAATCGTGAGGCAAGCTCATAGTCGGGGACAGGCTGGAAGGTCAGGACAGGCGGCAAAGGTTTGTGGTCGAGGGAAGGAGGCTAACGGTACAGTACACTGAATAAACAATAAACACAGTGGGAATGCTTCCCCTCAAGGCTCTAGGGCAATATCGATTCACCAGGGAACCAAGGAAAGGACAGGACTTAAATAGGGTCTCAGCCCGGTGATAACAAATCAGTGGTGCACTGGCCCTTTAAATTTAACTGTACTGCCGCATGCGCGCCCTAGAGGGCGGGCGCCTACCCGGCAAACAATAGGAACGAGGTGAGATAAGTAGGGGACAGAGCTGCAAGTGTCCCCACGCCTCGAGACACAGGTCGTGGCACCTCTTGCACCAGAGACCCTGGTGACTATATGTCACCAGAGTCTCTGAGTAAATTGGATAGCTGAGTACATGGGAGAGGATAAGAATTATACATCAAACAAATGTCGGACATTATCTATGTTTTCCATAACCCAGTTATGAGATTATGACCCAGAGCCCAGGTACACTTCCTGTCTCATTTACAAGAATTTTAGACTTTAACCCCTTAAAGGGAACCTGTCACATAGGTTGTGCCCCCCTTGCTGAGGGCAGCACAAGCTAGTGTCAGACCTGCTGTTCCCAGCACTGTGCCCCTTATTCTGTAAGATGCAGCAGTTTTAGAGTATTTACCCCTCAAATCTTATTCATGAGCAGGTGTTAACACCGCCCACCACAGGCTAGCCCCGCCCACTGACAGTTATTCACATGTTTCTACCTATTCAAAGTAATAGGTTTGTCAGTTGAGGTGGGCGGGGCTAGCCGCAGGTGGGCGGGGTTTGAAAAAAAACTGTCACTCTGGGCGACATGTATGAATCTCGCCGGGTCGGAGTGCGCCGTTTCACCCGAATTCAATGTGAAAACTGCGACTGATTTATGTCGGGGCACGCTCATACATACTATGTAAAGTCCGCCGCGCCTCGCCAGTGTGTTAGGCGCAGTGCGAGGACTGAGGCGCAGTGCGGCGCTGCGCCTATGATTCAGCGCCGGAGGTAGTGCACTCATACATGCGGGGAAAAGTCCGCCGCGCCCCGCCAGTGTTTGGGGCTCAGTGCGGGACCGAGGCGCAGTGCGGCACTGCGCCTAAGATTCGCCGTCCGAGGAGGTGCGCTCGTACATGCGGGGAAAAGTTCCCTGCGTCTCGCCAGTGTGTGGGGCACAGTGCGGGGACATGGGCGCAGTGCGGGACTTAGGCGCAGAAGGGACTGCGCCGAAAATCTGTTCCGAGGCGAGACAGGCTGGAAAACAGCGAGAAATCATTCCACATGTCGGTGCGGAGTATGAATCAAAAATCGCATTTATAAAGGCGTTCAACATTCTCAGGAAAAGAGCTGAAACCTAAAAAAATAAAAAAATACATAAAACATAATCACTTTCCAATATCATAATTCTTGAATTAGGATATTGTAAATTGCCGGCAAATACAGTAATTCAAATTCAGAAATCTATTCTCATTGGTCGGCATAAACCGGCCAATCAGAATAGGAGCGACAGTGAACCATTAAAACCTATGGGGAAGGATTGACCAATCAGAATCCACGGCAGGACAGTGCAAAATACAGTAAAAATGCTGAAAAGAGCTGATTGGCTGAGCTAGCGGGGGATTGGCTATCTCAGCCAATCAGAATAGGAGCGACAGAGACCCATTAAAACCTATGGAGAACTATTGACCAATCAGAATAGGAGCGACAAAGACCCATTATATCCTATGGAGGAGTTTGGACCAATCAAAATCAAAGGCGGGACAGTTCAAAATACAGTAAAAAGACAGAAAAGAGCTGATTGGCTGAGCTAGCGGGGGCTTGGCTATCCCAGCCAATCAGAGCGCGACCTACTTCTCCCATTATAGTCTATGGAGAGATGGGCGCTCTGAAATCTCGGCGCTCAGCGCCGTGCGGCATGAAGTATTAATAAAAAAATTATTTTTATTAAATGTAAAACATTATCAGATAAAGAGCAGAACCCTTCTTTACAAATAAAGCAGTTAAAAACCCGAACAACGCGTTTGTCGCCGAGACCGGCGCTACATAGGGAATTGCAATAGAGAGAATTGCCGGGAAATACAGTAATTCAAATTGTTAAGCTATTCTCATTGGTCGGCATAAACCAGCCAATCAGAATAGGAGCGACAAAGACCCCTTATATCCTATGGAGAACTATTGACCAATCAGAATAGGAGCGACAGTGGCCCATTATATCCTATGGAGGAGAATTGACCAATCAGAATAGGAGCGACAATGTCCCATTATATCCTATGGAGAAAAATTGACCAATCATATTCAAAGAAGGGACAGTTCAAAATACAGTAAAAATGCAGAAACTAGCTGATTGGTTGAGCTAGCGGGGGCTCGTCAAGCTTAGCCAATCAGAGCTCGAGCTACTTTCTCATAGAGTTCTATGGGGAAAAGAAATTCTGAGCGCGCTCTGTGATTGGCTAAGTTAAAAGAGGCACCGTTATTTGGACCAATGGGAGAGCGAGCGATGCTCCTAAGGGTTTTCTAATGCAATCTGAAATAAAACTGTACATGGGCGAAATCAAATTATAACACTACAGAAGTTGTCACGATGTGTATATAAAATGACTAATAATATGAGGGTAAAGAAAAAAAAATATGAAATCAATAAAATCACGTTTATTTCTTTATTTTCGTTGCACCCATACTATTGATCCTTGGCTAACGAAAATAAAGAAATAAACATGATTTTATTGATTTTTTTTTTTTTTTTCATTACTCCCATATTATTATTCATTTTATATACATATCGGGACCAGGGCCGTCTTAACGGCACTATGGGCCCCTGGGCAGAGAGGTGTACTGGGGCCGCCCCCCCCCCCCCCCCCCAAAAAACACCCGCCCCCCCCCCCCCCCCAAAAAAAAAAAAAATACTCAAAGAAACAAATATAAACATTACCACTCAGGTCACTATTACATGACAGAGACCACAGCACTAATCGAATATAGTAGCAAAATAACCCGACACCAGGGACTCACCGGAGGCGTCTGTCTTTTCAGTCTTCTCGAATCGTTTTTTTCCCTTTTTCCTTTCCACCATAACCACTTCTCCCGGCCGCAAAACACTCGTCCCTGCAGAATGTAACTCAAAAACATCTTAGTTTAAATTAGGGCAGGCAGGGCCAGTAATTAGGGCAGGCAGGCCGGATTATATAGCTAGGCAGGACCGATATATAGCCAGTCAGGGCAGTATATGGGCAGACAGGGCAGTGTATAGCCAGGCAGGGGCAGTATATGGGCACGCAGGGCAGTTTATATAGCCAGGCAGGGAGTGTATATAGCCAGACAGGGGCAGTAATATGGGCAGGGGAAAGGGCAGGTAATAGACCGGGCAGGGTATATGGGCAGGCAGGGGCAGTATATGGGCAGGCAGGGCAGTTATATGGGCAGGCAGGGCAGTGTATATAGCCAGGCAGGGCAGTGTATATAGCCAGGCAGGGGCAGTATATGGGGAGGCAGGGGCTGTATATAGCCTGGCAGGGGGTGTATATGGGCAGGCAGGGGCAGTATATGGGCAGGCAGGGCAGAGTATATAGCTAGGCAGGGGCAGTGTATATAGCCAGGCAGGGGCAGTTTATGGGCAGGCAGGGGCAGTATATGGGCAGGCAGGGAAGTGGATAGCCAGGCAGGGCAGGTATATAGCCAGGCAGGGGCAGTGTATATAGCCAGGCAGGGCAGTGTATATGGGCAGGCAGGGCAGTGTATATGGGCAGGCAGGGGAGGTATATAGCCAGGCAGGGCAGTGTATATGGGCAGGCAGGGCAGGGTTTTTGGGCAGGCAGGGCAGTGTATATGGCCAGGCAGGGAAGGGGATATGGGCAGGCAGGGTATATGGGCAGGCAGGGGATATGGGTGGGAGGCAGGCAGGGTATATGGGCAGGCAGGGTATATGGGTGGCAGGCAGGGAGGGTATATGGGTGGCAGGGTATAAGGGCAGGCAGGGTATATGGGTGGCAGGCAGGCAGGGTATATGGGCAGGCAGGGTATATGGGTGGCAGGCAGGCAGGGTATATGGCAGGCAGGGTATATGGGTGGCAGGCAGGCAGGCAGGGTATATGGGCAGGCAGGGTATATGGGTGGCAGGCAGGGTATATGGGCAGGCAGGGTATATGGGCAGGCAGGGTATATGGGTGGCAGGCAGGGCAGGGTATATGGGTGGCGGGAAGGAAGGGTATATGGGCAGGCAGGGTATATGGGTGGCAGGCAAGGCAGGGTATTTGGGCAGGGGAGGGTATATGGGTGGCAGGCAGGCAGGGTATATGGCGCCGGGTATATGAGGTGGCAGGCAGGGCAGGGTTGTATGGGAGGCAGGGTATAGGGTGGCAGGCAGGCAGGCAGGGTATATGGGCAGGCAGGGGATATGGGTGGAGGGAAGGCAGGGTATAGGGCAGCAGGGTATATGGGTGGCAGGCAGGCAGGCAGGGATATGGGCAGCAGGGTATATGGGTGGCAGGCAGGCAGGCAGGGTATATGGGCAGGCAGGGTTATATGGGTGGCAGGCAGGCAGGTATATGGGCAGGCAGGGTATATGGGGGGCAGGCAGGCAGGGTATATGGGAGGCAGGGTATATGGTGGCAGGCAGGCAGGGTATAGGGGCTGTCAGGGTATATGGGTGGCAGGCAGGCAGGGTATATGGGTGGCAGGCAGGGTATATGGGCAGGCAGGGTATATGGGCAGGCAGGGCAGGGTATATGGGCAGGCAGGGTATATGGGTGGCAGGCAGGCAGGGTATATGGGCAGGCAGGGTATATGGGTGGCAGGCAGGCAGGGTATATGGGCAGGCAGGGCAGTAGTTTTAAAAAATAAAAAAAAATTTTTACTCACCTGATTCCCTCCTCTTCTGTCCGGAGCCGGTGGCCGTTCACAGCAGACTGCAGGGCCACGGACAGGCGGCGATGACGTCATCAAATCGCGCGCCTGCCCCGCGGCCTCCTGGGAGCTGAACAGACGGGATCAATAGATCCCGATGTTCTGCCCGGCTGCTGCCCGCACCGCGCGGTGCAGGCGGGGCCGTGATGGCTACATGGGTGGGTCTGGGGACCCGGCCATTGCAGCCGTGAGATGAAGGGGGAAACCCACGCACAGGCCGGCGCCGGTACTTGGGGGCCCGCCAGGGGGAAACCCCAGCCTCCTGCGGCGACGGCTCCGAGCCGGCGCTGCGGCCGAATCCCGGCTGTCGCTCCACTGGGCAGGGGTAGGCGGCTGCCCGGGGAGGGCCCCCTGAGATCGGGGGCCCCCCGGGCAATGGCCTACCTGGCCCAATGGAAGAGACGGCCCTATCGGGGACAACTTCCTGTAGTCTTATAATTTGATTTCGGGCCATGTACAGTTTTTTTCAGATTGCATTAGAAAACCATAAAGGGCCGTTTGCATCGGCTCTCCCATTTCCAAAAAAAACGGCGCCTCTTTTAACTTAGCCAATCACAGAGCGCGCTCAGAATTTCTTTTCCCTATAGAACTCTATGAGAAAGTAGCGTCGCGCTCTGATTTACTTATCTGGACGAGCCCCGCCGGCTTCAACCAATCAGCTCGTTTCTGCATTTTTACTGTTTTTTTGAACTGTCCGCTTTGAATTTTGATGGTCAATTTTTCTCCATAGGATATAATGGGACATTGTCGCTCCTATTCTGATTGGTCAATTCTCCTCCATAGGATATAATGGGACATTGTCGCTCCTATTCTCATTGGTCGATTCTCCTCCATAGGATATAATGGGACATTGTCGCTCCTATTCTGATTGGTGGTTTATGCCGACCAATGAGAATAGCTTAAACAATTTGAATTACTGTATTTCCCGGCGATTCTCTCTATTGCAATTCCCTATGTAGCGCCGGTCTCGGCGACAAACGCATTGTTCGGGGTTTTAACTGATTTATATTTATAGAAGGTTTCAGCGCTGTATCTGAGAATGTTTTAGACTTAATAAAAATGATTTTTTTATTAATACTCCATACCGCACGGCGCTGAGCGACGAGATTGCATTGCGTCGATCTCTCCATAGACTACAATGGGAGAAGTAGCTCGCGCTCTGATTGGCCGAGATAGCCAAGCCCCCCGCTAGCTTAACCAATCAGCTCTTTTCTGTCTTTTTACTGTATCTTGAAACTGTCCGCCTTTGATTTTGATTGGTCCAAACTTCTCCATAGGATATAATGGGACTTTGTCGCTTCTATTCTGATTGGTTAATACTCCTTCATAGGTTAGAATGGGCCACTGTCGCTCCTATTCTGATTGGTCCAAACTTCTCCATAGGATATAAGGGTCTTTGTCGCTCCTATTCTGATTGGCTGGCTTCTGCCGACCAATCAGAAGAGCTTAAACAGCTTGAATTATTATATTTCCCAGCATTTCTCTCTATTGCAATTCCCTATGTAGCGCCGGTCTCGGCGACAAACGCGTTGTTCGGGTTTTTAACTGCTTTATTTGTAAAGAAGGGTTCGGCTATTTATCTGATAATGTTTTACATTTAATAAAAATAATTTTTTTATTACTACTTCATGCCGCACGGCGCTGAGCGCCGAGATTTCAGAGCGCTCATCTCTCCATAGACTATAATGGGAGAAGTAGCTCGCGCTCTGATTGGCTGGGATAGCCAAGCCCCCAATAGCTCAGCCAATGAGCTCTTTTCTATCTTTTTACTGTATTTTGAACTGTCCCGCCTTTGATTTTGATTGGCCCAAACTCCTCCATAGGATATAATGGGTCTGTCACGTTCTTGTATAGGTGCCAAAAAGGATTTTATTAAAGAAAACAAAAAAACATACAACAACACAAAAATAATAACAAAAGGTGGATCCTTGGGAACGTGGAAAAAGGAAAACACAGAGTCCAGGAACAAAGCAGAAACAAATATATCCAAACCTTTACCAGGCAGGACACAGACTGTCCAAAGGAATGTACAGGAAAAATTCATAGGAGCAAAAGCAGAAATGACTTGTCCAGGAAATCAGGAAAATCTCAGGCCCAGCCTAGAGCCAGAGGCTGGGCTAAATAGCTGGGCCTGATTGCAGAAGTACTGCACCTGGAAAGTGCACAAAGGCAGCTATTAACCATCGCTGTGCTGGAAGGCATAGCCTTTAACAGAACAGTACCAGGATCAAATGCCAGGCAGATCATGACAGGGTCTTTGTCGCTCCTATTCTGATTGGTCAATAGTTCTCCATAGGTTTTAATGGGTCTCTGTCGCTCCTATTCTGATTGGCTGAGCTAGCCAAGCCCCCGCTAGTTTAACCAATCAGCTCTTTAAGCATTTTTACTGTATTTTGAACTGTCCTGCCGTGGATTCTGATTGGTCAATCCTTCCCCATAGGTTTTAATGGTTCACTGTCGCTCCTATTCTGATTGGCCGGTTTATGCCGACCAATGAGAATAGGTTTCTGAATTTGAATTACTGTATTTCCCGGCTATTTCCAATTTCATAATTCTTGATATTGTGCCGTTCTTGATTTTTTGCAAGTGTTTTTTTTTGTCTTTATTTGTTATTTTGGAGGTTCAGCTCTTTTCTGACAATGTTTTCCGCCTTTATAAAGGCGATCTTTTCGCAATCATACTCCTGCTGCACGGAGCGGAGCGCCGAGATTTCTGTCGCGATCTGCTATCTTCTTCCTCGCATGTTCCGATCTTGCTTCCCTTCACCTGCGCCGGAGCATTTCGACCAGGTCTGCTTCTCGGAGTTGTGCGCCGCGAGTTCTGTTACGATCTTGTTCTATTTTTCATCGCATGTTCCGATCTTGCTTCACTTCGCCTCTGCCGGAGCATTTAGACCAAAATAATCCAGGTTTGCCTGTCGGAGCTGCCGAGCGCTGCATTGCGCCGCGATTTGGCGAGGCGCGAGCGTACATGCCTCGGAGTTTTCGAGCGCGCCGCGTCCCGTCCCGGAACACCTACCCCGCGCCCACACCGCGCCCACTGCCCGCCCCTTCATGCGGGGCGCAGCTGAAAGTAGCGAACGCTGCGCCTAACACCGCATCCCTGCGCCCGACAGGGGGATTCGGGCCGGGAGGCGCAGTATACGCCAGAAATCGGGCGAAAAGCCCGATTATACATGTCGCCCTCTGAATGTCTCTTCGAATTACTCTTCTGGCTGAAAACTGCCGATTTGAGCATTAAATACACGAAAACTACAGCATCTTACAGAATAAGGGACACAGCGCTGGAAACAGCATATCTGTCACTAGCTTGTGCTGCCCTCAGCAGGGGGGGCAAAAACGATGTGACAGGTTCTCTTTAGAGACCCAGCGTTTTTTTTTTGTTGACACGTTCGTTTTTCCCTCCTCGCCTTCCCAGAGCCATAACTTTTTTACTTTTTCACCTACATAGACATATGAACGCTTTTATTTTGCGGGACAAGATGTACTTTCTAATGGTGTTATTCACTGTACTATAGCATATACTGGGAAACCGCAAAAAAATTCCAAGTGGGACAAATTGTGAAAAAAAACATATTTTTGCCATGTTTGCGAGTATTTTGCTTTTACAGCGTTCAATCTTCGGTAAATATAATGTGTTATACGTATTCTACAGGTTGATACGCATCCGACAATACCAAACTTGTAGGGTTTCCGTTATGTTTTGGTACTGTAAAAAAATTCCAAACTTTTTCTATTCTTGAAATTTGCGCTGCGGCGCCAGTTTATGCGACCAATAACTTTTTTGCACTAACACCTACGGACGGCAGTGAGGGGGCATTTTTTGCTGAAGTGTACTTTTTATCGCTAGCAGTTTGGAATGCATGCGACTTTTGGCGCAAGTGACGCAATTTTGCGTTTGGAATTTCTTTTCTTCTACGGTGTTCAGTGTACGGGATAAATTATATTATAATTTTATAGATCAGACTTTTTCGGCCGCGGCGATCCCAAATATGTGTAACTTTTTTAATATTTTATTGTTTTTATTTGTAAAACGTGGAAAGAGGGGTGATTTGAACTTTTAATCCTTTTAAACTTTATTTATTTTTCTTACTTTAACATTGAGTCCACCTAGGGTGCTTGACCACTAGGTGACGTGATTGTCAATACAGTCTAATGCATTGCCTAGACAATGCATTATACTGTACCAAGATGGCAGTTTCCCCACTTCCTGTCTGCGGACGGAAGTGGGGCAAACCAGGACATGGGAGTGACGGGAGCCTTCACAAGGCTCCCCGCTGCCATGTCCGGGCATTGGATCGCTGCAGTTATGCTGTGGCGGCGCCAATCGCCCGGAATCCCCAATTGCACGGCACCGATCTTCATTCATTCAGACGCCGCAGCCATCTTTGCCGCGGTATCTGAATGGTTAAACAGTGCAGGCGGGCGGCACAGCCCTTTCGCGCTGTAACACCCGCCGGCTGTGCGGGGGGGTCACGGAGCAATCCCCTTGCAAAGGCCCTTAGTGACCCTGAGACGTACTCATACGTCCAGGGTCGTTAAGGGGTTAAGAGACCACAGAAATGGAAATCAGCCCAAATTATGAATCTGTCACATTCATATTTGGTATGCCGGGGCTGGTTAATTTTTAATGAGGAACTTGGCGGTCATGATATCTGGATAGGAGATTCCTATGAGGAGTTATGACAGAACTTGAAAATTATGACATTTTTAGTGTCCTGTTCATGTAATTAGTCATGCTCTCTGTGACTTAAACAGGAGGAGGAGCTTGGGTGATTGGAGTTTTCATAAAACACCTTGAGTGTCACAAACTATTGTTAGTTCCAGGAGTTACCACCAGCGTAGGTCTGTCCGATGTTCTTCAGCTGTACCACTCAGCCTGGAATTTTATTCAATCGAATTGGAAAAGGTCTGTTGTTCGTTATTTTATCCCTTTTTGTTTATATACTGTTCTGCACATTTTTATGTATGTCTGTTTTGGAATTTTTGTAACTAAGCACTGTACATTTATATTAAAGCTTCAAAATTTAATAGTTTTACCTTGTTGCCCTAACGAACACCTAAAATCTCTGTAGGGTTTAAGTGAGTGCTGATGCAGGTGACTGGTAGCGTAGAT
This sequence comes from Phyllomedusa bahiana, assembly GCA_025379985.1. NCBI lineage: Eukaryota > Metazoa > Chordata > Amphibia > Anura > Hylidae > Phyllomedusa > Phyllomedusa bahiana. The sequence goes on from JAODAL010029364.1 coordinate 42,516, forward strand.
TCCTTTTTTAAGGTGTATAGAGTGCTTTCGAGAAAGTAAAAGGTGGTGGCAGTGTGTGTGGTGTTGGGGGTCTGGTACATGTGGTGCTTGTAGTTTAGGCTGAGTGAGAGCCTAGTAAGAGCTGTTGTCGCATATCATATCCCTGGTCGACCCCAAGTTGCGCAGAAAGAGGTGGGGCCTGAGTTGCGTGTCTGAGACAGACTGTGCCCCTGAGACCTTTCTGCGTGGGGTTTTCCCTTTCCCTGGCACATAATTGAAGCTGGCAGTAGGATCAAATTCTCTGTCTCCTGTATTGTGTGCCCTTGTGCCCTTGATAATCTCCTCTATGTGCCCCCATTCCATGATAATACTTTATAAAATCAAAGACAGGGGCATAGTCATAAGGTCATATCTCATCCCTTGACACATAATATGTGAGGGGCCCTGTTATAGATTTTACACTGGGGCTTAAGAGTTTCAAGTTATTCCTTTGATCATAAGTTGTGATATGTGATCAGTGTGTGCTATATTCCATTTCCTTTTAACTCTTTCTTCCCTCAACTTCTTGCTGTGCATTTCTTCATAGAGTAAATTTTACATGTTAAATTTCTAGCTTTTATCTGAATGCAACAACATTTACTTATTAATACATTTTATTTTATAATACCTTAATGGGGATTAAGACTATGAATCAAAGGTGCAATATAGTCGATAGTCGATGGTAGATTATGATCGATGACCATTAAAGTCTATGGGAGAGCAACAACACCTTCATTCTTACACCCAAACAGGGCTGGAGAAGCTGGAATTAACATCCACAACAGTCAAATGGATACCTGCTACATCTTAGGCAACACACTTAGATGTAAAAGCCACAGAAAAAAAATCACAGACCATTCACTATCCCTGTCTTGTACCACAGCATGACCCTTAAACCTGCATCACCCACAAATTAAAAAGTGCCAGAAGGCAGTATGATTTGAACCATCATGTTACTTGAACTGGACATTGAATATCCCTGTCCTGGAACGCAGCATGAGCCCCAAACCTGCATGACCCCCACATTTAAAAGTGCCGGAAAAAGGAGTCTTTCAACCACCATTTTAGTTGAACTGGACATTGACTATATCTGTCCTGTACCGCAGAATGACCATTAAACCTGTCTGACCCACAGATTAAAAAGTGCCGGGAAAAGGAGTCTTTCAACCACCATTTTAGTTTCACTGGACATTGACTATACCTGTCCTGGGTAGCGCTTGCCCCTCCGTATGAGTGCGGACCAATTGAGCTTCACTTGAAAATACTGGTGTTAACGCTCCTGTTCCACCCAGGTGCCCTTTTCTTGGCTTTTGTTTCTCGTTTTATAACTGCTGGAGGAAATTGTCTCTGTACTTTGTTCTCTGTCCGTGCTCCATACTCCATGTCCTCTGAATAACCTACATCTGGTCAAGTTTTCCTGTACCTCCCTTGTACAATTCAGAGGAATTTTTTTACCAGCTATTTTGTACATGCAAGTTTTTTAGTAGTTTAATTCTAGAAAACACATTTTTAAAATAGGATGGAATCATGTCTTTGTTTCTCTTTTTTTAATTGTATTAAATGGGTTGTCTCAATACAGGGATTGCTAGCTATGTTAAAGATGATGCTGCAAGTTGCATTAACCACTGAAAAACAGATTGGCGACGCTGTTCGTTACTGAGATTCACAGGGCCCTGGCCCAGCGATGACAGGCCTGACGGACCTGCAACTGACGATACGCTGGCATGCGTGTTGTTGCCAGCACTGGAAGGAGCACCTTCTCTCGTATCTCTACCTCCATGTCCTACCCCCCCTCTTTGCTCGATACCACCTGAATTTCGCTCCATGTTCAGAAATATAAAAATTTGAGAAGGTATGGAAGAGTTTTGGAAAGTCTCTTATTAAAAGACGGCAAATCACAGCTATTCTCAAATCCCTCAAATCAAAACAAAATTGCTGATTCAAATATAACTGCAAAGTAGATCTATCAACAAAGCTGGCCTGCGCCAAAGTGAAAAAACACGTATCTGAAATGTATTCGGATAATACAAGGTATTTTTGGCACCTTTCACAATTCACCTGTGGTGACTACAAAATTTCTGTATTCCAATTTAAGTGCAAGGTGCATCAATGAACAATCATCTAGTGCGCCAAAGTGAAAAAACACGTATCTGTAATGTATTCTGATAATAAAAGGTATTTTTTGGCACCTATCAATTCACCTGTGGTAACTACACAATTGCTGGATTCAAATTTAACTGCAAGGTGGCTCTATCAACAAATCTGGACGGTGCAAAAGTTCAAAAAACACGTATATGTAATGTATTCGGATAATAAAAGGTATTTTTTGGCACCTTTCAATTCAACTGTGGTGACTACAAAATTGCTGCATTCACATTTAAGTGCAAGTGCCTCAATGAACAAAGCTGTAGTGCGCCAAAGTGAAAAAACACGTATCTGTAATGTATTCGGATAATAAAAGTATATTTTTGGCACCTATCAATTCCCCTGTGGTAACTTACACAATTGCTGGATTCAAATTTAACTGCAAGGTGGCTCTATCAACAAATCTGGACTGGCAAAAGTGCAAAAAACACGTATCTGTAATGTATTCGGATAATTAAAGGTATTTTGCACCTTTCAATTCACCTGTGGTGACTACAAAAATTGCTGCATTCACATTTTAAATGCAAGGTGCCTCAATGAACAAATCTGGACTGGGCAAAAAGTGCAAAAACACTATCGTAATTTATCCATATCAAGGTTTTTTGGCCCTCCCTTTTTGCGCTCAAAATTCTATTAAAAATTTTAAAATCAATTTATCAACAAAGTGGAAAATGGGCAAAAGAAAAAAACCCTTCTGAAAAATGTATACTGTTTAAAGGAGTTTTCCCTAACAAAAGACCTGAGTACAAAAACCTGTAATCCAAATATTAAGTTCGGGCTGCCCAAATACAAAAATTCAATAGAAAATGAAATTAAAAAAGCTTTTTCGACAATGCCAAAGCGGGAAACATGGCGCGATCAAAATAGATGATGCACAGTTTTTTAACCTAATTTATCGCAGATCAAAAAATTTCGATAAACAAAAAAAACTGTGCGATTTCAACTTTGGAAATAACGTCAAATACCTTTATCCTTTAAATTTATAAATCCTTTTTTTTTAATGAAAATTGCACATCTCAGCCTTCACCTAATCATTTGGTAAAATGGTTACCAAATGATCTTACATCCCATACTCCTGATAGTAGTTTCCAGTAGCAAAAACACAGAAAAAAAAGTTATTATATATAAGTATTCACAAAATTTGGTACACCCCTCACGTTTTGTAAATATTGAAAGATATCTTTTGGGGGGGAAACAACAAAAAATATTTTGTTTGATAAATGAAAAGTAGTCAGGTAAGTTGTGTAACATGAAAAATTTGGGTGCCCTCAAAAAAAAATCGGCACATAGCCAAAAAAAGTGAAACTGCTGCATAAAGTAGCACATTTTCTAAGTGAAAAGGGAAAATTGTCCCCAAAAGTGTCAAATTTTGTGGGGGCCGCCGTTTTTTTCCCGCATAGAAAAACCCTTGGACAAGATGGTCACTAGAGTCCAAGGTTTTACTGGAACCACTTCTTAGACGACATTATGGCTTAAAAAAATGTTAGAGATGTTCCAGGCTTTTTTTTGCCGTATTTCGGCATGCATTTCCGCGTATTGCCATTATCGCGGAAAAAATGTGTGCCCCTTTTCGGTAATTCTAGAGAGTAGGATTAGCGTTTCCCCCCCCATGAACTCGAGAATTGTACGCATGGGGGGAGAAGTCTATGGGGCTCCCCCCCCCCCCCCCCCCCCACGGCTTTGAATTACGCTTGGTCAGCGGCTTCCAAAAAAACATGGTTTTATTGCGGGCGATAAGCCTTTTAAACAACTCTTAGGCCCTTGCACCCCTTTAAATTTTAAAAATTTGAGGATGGCCCACAGCCCTAAATAGGTTTTGGTCTAAGCATGCTTGGCCAGTCCAGCACCTTTTCCTCATTTTCTTTAGCAGGCTGGCCCTCTTGGGGTGTGTTTGGGGTCTTATTTGTTGGGAATGGCCCTTTCAGCCCCGTTTTCCAAGGAGAGGATCATGCTTGTTCAGTATGTCACAGAAAATATTGGGATTTATGGTTCCCCCAATAAAATGTACCCAAATGGAGCACTCAGCAGCCCAAAACCATGAACTCCCCCCACTTGTTTGATGAGGCAAGACCATTGTCTTAATACTCCTTTTCCTGGTTGCTTTTACACAAACTTGAACCATCGAACCAAAAAAATTTTTTTTGGTCTATCTGACCCCAGGAACCCCGTTCCTTTTTGTGCACATTTAGAAGAGGTTCTTTGGGACGACGCCATGGAGACCCAATTTGTTTTAGTGTAGGTGTATGGTAGGCACTTAAAGCTGACCCCACACCCCTTTAAACCTTGCAACAATTTGGCAGCACCATAATGTATTTTGAAAATACAATCTCGGTATGACGCTGAGCCAAAAGCACTCACAATTTGAATTTCCAAAGTGAAAACTGATCTGGTGTAAACTGTCTTTTTTAAACCATGTTTGGGCTAGGCCACCATGCTGCAGCTCAGTTTTTTGGGTGTTAGCAATCTTTTTTAAAGTCTAGCCATTTTTGTAACGCAATTCTTTTTTTCAGATATCAGAAGTTTTTTGCCTGAGGTGCCTGTTGAACTTCCCTGCCATATAAGACGTTTGAGAGCGATAAAACCAAATTTAAATACCCCCGCTCACATCACACCTGACACCTTTAACCATAATTATATGAACCTTGGGGGAAAAAAGAATTGGAAAAATTTGTTCATTTTTTTTAGGGTTCTCACTTTTTTCCCTGATTAAAACATTTTTAACCCCCTGTGTTGAGTTATTTTGAGGGAACAACAAATAAAAGAAAAAGATATAATAAATTTTACAAAAATTTGGGGGTGTATATTTTTTTTAGATCTTATAACCGTCTCAATTTCTTGATCTATGTCAAAGTTTGGACAAGTAAATCAAAATAGAGTATGATCTTTTTAAAATCATATTTTTTTATTCGGCATCTATTAAAAAGAATATTTAATGTATATAATTTATATTCCAAAAATTGTGATGATATTAAAATAAGTGAAAATAAGGTTTTAGTTTCCCCTTGTTTAAAGTTTTTTCAAATTACCCTTCCCGAAGCCAATTATTTTTTAATTGACCAAATTTTAAACCTAGCCCCAAACTGCCAATACCCTACTTCCCTTCTAAAATTTGGGTTGGTTGGGGAAAGGGGGTTACAGGTTTTGAATGGTTTCCCAATATTTCCGTCCTGCAGCGCTGTCTTTCAAAAAGTCTTCTGTTTACTCCTTCCAGCCAAAGCAACATCAGGGTGACTCATGTGACGTTGGACAAGAAGTGATGTCAGATGGAAGTGAGGGCAACGTGCTGAGACCCAATGACCAAAAAATTGGGAAATTTAAAAACCCGTAAAAAAAAAAAAACTCTAACCCCAATTTATGGTCAGGGTTACAGTCATAGTGTTTGTATTGTTAAATATCTGCAAAAATTGATTCAGGCTGATCCAAATTAAAGCTCTTTAATTCAGGTCGAATTTGACTTTGACCTAAATCTTAGTCAAAACACTACCCATTGTATACAAGGGGTACTTGCTAAGGTATAGCAAAAACAGGTCTCTACTCTTTAAAGTCGGGGTTCAATTCAGTTTGGAAGTTGGTGGTCTCTGTTGTATGCAGATATACATTCAGGGGGCATGCATGAAATTTGGCATGTGAACACCAAATTTCCTGCGCATTATAATGGCATAGAATGCGCCTGATTTATGAACCCGCTCTACAGTGGGTCAAAAATCAGGCACATTCTAGCGCTAGTATGACATTTCTGACTCAGGTGTACCACTTTGAAAGTGGTTTATCTGTTCCAGCAGTAATGCGCCTAGAATTGCCATAGCGACGCTATAAATCTATAGCTTTGTACGGATTTAGGGCGCCCCACCTCCCACATGCCCCCCCAAATGAGGCATGCTGCAAAGTGCCGCTTGAGCTCTGTAATGCGCCTGATAATGGTGTGCAGGAGCCATTACAGTAATGCGAACGGGGCTGCACCTGATGTCAGACTGAAAATACGCCAGACTTCTGCCGCATCTCCGTTCATACATGTCCCCCTTAATATCTATGTTGTAACTCTTTGTCTCTTTGTTGTACTACATATATTCTCAAAGAATACTTTCACTTTGTGCACCTATTTGCATCATGGTCATGATTGCGATAAGGGACAATACCCCCACAGGTGTATCAGCTTCCCAGAGGGTATCAACAGGTCAAATTCCTGGAGTCCTATACTATTGCAACAGCACATGTCTTGCAGATGGTATTCTGAAGCGTGTTATGAGAATAAAAAGCAGAAGCCTGGTTGTACAAATCTAAGGTCAAGGCTGACTGCCGAACAGGAAATTAGAAAACTTTCAGGGCAGGCAGCAATCAATAACATGTAGTCAAGAAACAATTCAAGTAAATCCAGAATAGTAACTAAATAACACCTTCATAATCTTAGAAGCCAAATAACCTTGTTACTTAAGTCAGCAAAATATGGATTTATCCACCAAACTAAAAAAAAGAATTCTAAAATTGCTGAAATTGCCTGAAGTTTTTTTTTTTAACTCCTTGTGATGTTTTCATTTCTGCTATGCTTGTGTTTTATGTATCCTCCCTTCTCTGCAGAAACATTTCCTGTTTGAAAGATGTTCACCTTTATCCTGTGTGACAAAGTGACCTTAGGCAGTCGCATGTTTCTGCCACAAGGTGGAGTACAGTAGGAGAACTGTTGCAGACGTGCCACCGAGGACCTGGTCTCGGTGGGGGAAGACAACTATTTTGTGCCAGTAGTTGTAGGTAACTGACACCTGAAGCTATTATGGCTGTGAGGCAGCTAAGTATGGGATGGTTTTCCCAGAACAGCTATAGCATTGGGTGGAAGGCTGTTCCTGCATGCCAGGACAGGCTTTTGGCAGGTCTATGGAGGCATATTAAAAACTCTTTACACCTTGTGATGAAGAGGTGTGGTTGCTACCTGGAGTGGAGCAGCAGAAGAGTTGAAGAGAAAGCTCTGACCTCCAGGCTGGTATGGGACAGTAAGAATACTGTTATTTTAGTAGTGCTGGATGATAGGTACAAGACCACCTTAGAGAGGGCCTCCTCTATTTATATCTAGTGGCCAGATGGGCAAGATTTTGGTTATATTTATGATTTGTTCAAACATGCTGTAACTTATCCTGTACTGGGTTAAAGGGGTTGTATCATTGCATTAAATGGTCTTCAGAATAAGGGGACAGTGAAAACAAGCATCTTTGCAATTGGATGTCATTAGCAAAGCTGTATAGTTTTCACAGGATCTCTTATCTTCTGTTTCTGTAAACACAGTTCCCCAGTGCCGGTCGGATTCCTCCTCCTTTCATGTCATTGGCTGACAGCTCTACTAATTTACATTCTGTTGTATCCACGGGAGCGTGCATTCCTGCCTCTCTCACTCAGAATAAGGGGCTAGGAGCATTTCACTCTGCACAGCCAGAAGAAACACACTAACACTGCAGCTGTTTCTATAATCAGAAAACAGCAGAATTGTGCCTCGGTTGCCTAAAGTGTAAACATAGAGGGAGCATTAGGCCCCCTTTTCTCCACTCAGAATAAGGGGGCAGGAGCATTTCACTCTGCACAGCCAGAAGAAACACACTAACACAGCAGCTTTTTCTACAATCAGAAAAACAGCAGAATTGTGCCTCAGTGCCTAAATGCCCCTGGGGTTTTAAAAACATAGCAGGAGATCTGTGCTGCTCTGTATGAGTTCGTAGAAGACTGGATTCAACTGTAACAAACCTCCAGCTGTGAGAGGAGAAGAGATCAGTGCTCTGAGTTCATAGAAAGCTGTCTAGACTGAATGCAGGCATGTGATATGTAAACAGCTCTTACAAAATAAGAGGACACAGTGACATGTGGACTCAAACAGGGAGGGTGGGAGGAGCACACTGACTCGGGAGTGAGCATGAACAGTGAAGGGGGGATGATGTCATCCCCCTTCAGTTAAGAAACACCCAGTTGGAAGGGGAAGAAACACCCCTGGATTTCAGGAAATGAGAGAATCAAGCTTCAAGAAATCAGCCGAACTGATGAAGCGATACATCCTCTTTAAATAAAACTGGCCGATTCCAGTTTTGGACAGAAACTATGTAGTCCATGTGACATATGTGCCAGAACCATTTACCAAAAACGGTGATCCGTGAGCTAATGACCCCTGAGACTGTCGCAGATGGTGGCTGGACGAGAGTAAGTCTCAAAACTGGAAAACCACAAACCTCAGGATCTTTGGCTGTGATTTGTCTAACTTTCTTCCTCCCGTCTTTATACACACCGTCTGTTTTCCTTATGTTGAAAACTTTGGGGAAGAGGACCAAATAGGTGTGGCTTTTGAAACTGGTCTGAAGAAGCCAAACCCATATGGACACATGATCTTTTAGGCTCCACACAGAACTGTTTCCTGTGTTTCTCTACACACAGAACTACTGAGCTTCCTGTCATCAAACACCTAATACAGAACTGCCCACAAAAATATTAAATAAGAGCATGTTATAAAAGTGCCTAACTTTTTGTGAATGCTATTATTTACATGATTTTTTTTTTTGTCCACTGGACAACTCTTGTAAAAAGTTTTGTGCTCCAAAATGAAGAACCTGACAACAAAAATATAAGATGTAAAGGACATCAACAAAAGTGAGTTTGAAAGCCATAGATTCAACAGAAGTCAGAGGAGAGTCCTAACCAGAACTCGTTTAGTTGCTGTCTGTAGCCAGGCCTGAACAGACAATCTTTCTTACCTGGCAGATTGCCGGTGGACCGTGACACAGTGGGCCGCCTGACCAGACCTGTATCTAGTATATGCTAATTCAGTCATGGATGGTTTTCCTTTGAAATGATTCATTATTGTGGCCACAGAGTGCTATACCATCTCTCTTTCTCCTAGTATCATGTTGCCTGATTGCGCCTTTGGATGCCATTCCTTTACTTTTTATCTGTGTTAATGGCTGTGATCCCTACCCTGCTCTAGTGTTTATGGTATGGGGAGATCTATGGGGCTGGATATAACTTTGTGATTCTTAACCCTTGTAGAGCTTTTTTAAACTAAAACT
>JAODAL010029365.1:0-51710 GCA_025379985.1 Phyllomedusa bahiana
AAAAAAAACACATCGATTTTTTATAATAACTTTTTTGCACCTTTCAATCACCTTTTGATATAAAATCTTTTCCAATTCGGCAAGTCTCAAAGAACAAACTTTGGCCCCCCAAAATCAAAAAAAAATATCTTTATGTTTTGTATAAACACGGGATTTTTGCACCTTTCAATCACCTGTGGGGACTAAAAATTGCTGTTTTAAAATTTACTGCAACTCGCAAGAACAAACTTAGTCCCAAATAAAAAAAAACTACTGAAATTTTCATAAAAAAAGTTTTTTTTGCACCTTTCAATTCACCCGTGGGACTATAAAATTGTTTTTCAGATTTACTCAAGCGCGTCAATGAACAAAAAAGTGCGCCCCAAAAAAAAAACACGTATCTGATTTTTCGATAATAAAATTTTTTTTTGCACCTTTCAATTCACCTGGGGGGACTAAAAATTGCTTTTTAAAATTACTGCAATTCGTAAGAAAAAAGCTGGGTTGGCCCAAATAAAAAACACTTCGTTAAGTTTTTTTTTTTAAACACGGGATTTTTTGCCCCTTTCAATCACCGGGTACTATAAAAAGCTGTTTTTAATTTTCTAACTCGTCAAAGAACAAAGCTGTAGTGCCCAAAGTAAAAAACACGTACAGTTTCAAAAAATATTTTTGCACCTTCAATTCACCGTTGACTATAAAATTTCTTTTTTCGATTTACACAACGCTCAAAGAAAAAAGCTGTAGTGCCCAAAGTCAAAAAACACCTAACAGAAATGTATTCGATAAAAAATTATTTTTTGCACCTTTCAATTCACCTGTGTGACTATAAAATTGCTTTTTCAATTTACATGCAAGCGGCGTCAATAAGCTAAGCGGTATGCGCCAAATCAAAAAAACACAATACTGATATTATTCGATAATAAAAATGGTTATTTTTTCGCACCATTCAATTCACCTTGGAGACTATAAAATTGCGTTTTAAGATTTACGTCAACTGCGTCAATGAACAAAGCTGTAGTGCGCCAAAGTCAAAAAACACGTATCTGAAAACATGTATTCGGATAATAAAATTATTTTCTGCACCTTTTCAATTCACCTGAATGGGGGGGTTGTGACCTATAAAATTGCTGTTTATTCCAGTTTACATGCAAGCGCTCAATAACAAACTGTAGTGCGAGAAACATAAAACACAAACAAAGTCCAAAAACACGTATCTGTTATGTTTTCTAAATAAACACCGGTATTTTTTTGCACCTTTCAATCACCTTGGTGACTAAACATAAGTTTTTTAAATTTACGTGCAACTGCGTCAATGAAACAAAGCTTAGTGCGCCAAATCAAAAAACACTATATGAATTGTATTCGATAATAAAAATGTTATTTTTTTTTTTTTTTGTTTTTTGCACCTTTCAATTCACCTGTGTGACTATAAAATTGCTTTTTTTCAGATTATACGTGGCATAGCTGCGTCAATGACAAGGCTGTATGCCCAAAGTCTAAAAACGTATCGTTTGTTTTCGTATACATACAGCGGATTTTTTGCACCCTTTCAATTCACACCTTGGTGACTATAAAAGATTGCTGTTTTTCAATTTAAGTGCAAGTGGATATAGGAACAAAGGTGGAATGGATAAAATTAAAATGACACCTATCTGAAAAGATACTGATACTAAAAGTGGGAGTTTTGCAACCTAACACAAGACCTGCGATTTACTAGAATGATTGGATCCTAATCAAAAGTTCAGCTGCCCAATACCAGAATATTTCAATAGCAAACTGTTAATAATAAAGATATTGCAGTGCAATGTTACACTAAGTAGTGTGAACTTTATCCATGTTTACTTTATAAGCTTGTCTGTGGTTTGCCCCGCCCCCCGCCCCACTACCCCTACTTAACAGTGACGGTAGTTGCCTCCTTTAAAATTCTCTACCAACTACAATAAATCTTCCATCATCTAATCTAATAAATTTAAGATCACAGCTAATAGTGAGAGGTTCTCTCTGTCAGAAATAAATAATTTCCGTACGTTTGGCCAACTGGCAGAGCGCACGCCTAACCCCTATGAGAACCTGAGAGACACTGAGCTGAAACTGAAACCTGTTCTATGTAAAACTGAGGTCATTGATTTTTCAGCCAATCGCAACCATACACATCCCAGTCATGACTCGCACACACAATCTCACCCTGCTCTATTCCTGTAATCTTATTGCTGGCCGCCAAAATTACAGAAGTTGCCGAAAATGCCGATCCTTAATAGATGAGAACAGATTTTAGCCTTAAATTACGATGAGCTAAAAATTTCGATCACCATAAAAACCCATTGCCGATTCAACTTTTCGATATAATCCGCTTCAACACTAACATCATATATAATGCCAAACCGATGATAGGATGGCATCAAATGGGATTTTATAAAGGGAGTCAACGGTGAAAACCTTAGGACTGTGCTAGCGCCCAGATGCTCTAAGGGATGATCTGAGGTTCGAATGCCTGCCCAGCTCTATGGTATTAGAATGCGAAAAGCCTCGAACCAAAAAAATGTCAACTGGAATGCGCTTATACGCAGTATTGGTTAAGAATGCTTCATCACCGAAATTTTAGAAACATCTAACCAGCAATGGTACCATACCCCACAGGCTAGAGTGCAACACGACTGGTTCATTTCACCGCCGATCTACCTTCAAAAGGAACAAGCAGAATGCCCCCTTTTCACCGATGTAGTTCAACATTGCCCTGGAACCTTACTGTCCAGTAGTCCATAAATATATAATTAAAGATCAAAGTTGGGTCCAATGCAATAAAGGTTACTTGTTTCCGCGGACGATATCTCCTCTTTTTGGGGGTCCCAACAGCAACTAGAGAGAGTTCTAAGAAGTAATAGATAAGGTGAATTTCAGTTTTAAAATTAATTAAGGATAAAATGTCAATTGCAGGCCATAGGTGCAGAGGAAACTACACCACCCCCGGCAGGTGGGAGTGGCGCACCTTGACTTACCTGGAATCAAGGTACGCAAAGATCACAAATTCTAATCCAACTAAATTATCCTCATAATGACAAAAATCTTAAAAGACTGGATAGATGGAAAGAACTCTTTCCATTGTCGATAGCGGCAGAATCCAATTAAATCAAAATGTGATTTTTGCGAGACTACAAAATCCTCTCCAGAACATACCGATTACTGCTTCGACTTCAGATGGAAATATCTACGTAGCATTCAAGAATTCGTGGAAGTTAAACGCTCTCTCACTCGCATTAAGTTTTCAACAAACGACGCATGAGGAACCAGGGGAGCACAAATACCAACATAGGGCCTTTACAACCTGCGGCCATGTGGAGACACTCAGAACTGCCTATGGATAACCAAATGCCACTTCCTTAACCACAGATTGGAAGCCCCCATTAGCACATCCCAATAAACGAGTGGCTTCTACTACATTCTCCCGAAACTACATCCCAAAAGGGTAAACAGAGTATACTCCCTGAAGACACTTTACGACATGGCGACATGTTAGAAACTTTTTTAAAACCCATGTAAATCTCAAGTTTTTACCTGCTGCCCCTAGATATGCCTTCTTTTCCGCCCACCAGATAACAAATTATTCCCACAAATGGAACACAAGGGGATCTGGAACGTTAGTGATATACTAACACCTCTAGTGATTTGCTTGGATGAGGAATGGAGAGCAAATTTTAAGCTGCCTCCCAATCTCCAATATATGCAATCAAAAACGTTTGCAAAGCAAAATGTTCTTAGTCCCTGCAGACCTAAGGAACCGAAGGAGTTCCTAAATCTCCAATCGGGATGCATAGAGGACTCCCTGTCTAATTTTACTCAAGGTTACTAAATAATGACAACCGAGACTTTGGAGTAATGGTCTTAGATGCAGGAAAGACGTATATCAGACATGGACCGACCTCGAAAATTCTCAGATGGCGTCTGGTCCGGTAGCTTGATGAACGACAGAGGGAGACAGTATTCAGCTGCCCACAGCAATATTTCTATTTAATGTCATTCGAAGAGAAACGCCAGATTTAACGCATGCCCAAGTGTAGTTTAGAAGAAGCTAAAGCTCTTCCATTGTGAGGTGGTCCTTTGTCCAAGATTCTGATTCCGGGGCTCAAGTCCAAAATTTTGCACGGATACATGAATTGTTGCGATATCCCTGAGCCTCATTTGTCTATTTCAGTACTCCACAGGACAACACACAAGGAAGAGAAACTGATAGCTAGTCCACGCTCAAAAGTAGTCCACGTAGGTTTGCACCAAAATTGCTATGAGACCTGCTAGACCATTCTGCACCTTTTTTGTCAAATGAGATCTAATAAACAAGACTTTATACGAAAAACTGTAACAGAAAGAACAAAGACAAAACTCCAGAAGGTTTTTTAAAAATGGAAGCTCTTTATTTCCAAACAGTATACAAACCTCCCAAATACATCCATTCTGGAACCATTCAAGTACAACACTGAATATTTACCTTATGACCAATTAAAAGTACCCTGGGAATTTAGATAAGTACTATAAGAAGAGCATGCTCACGGATATTAAAGTTGGTGAATTCCAGGGGAAGGATTTGCTCTAGTAAAAGAATAACTCTAAAGTTGGAAAAAGGAGTATTGTTACCTTCAAAGTGCCAAAGTAAAATGGTGTTTGAACCTAAAGCTAACCAAAATTCAAACATTTTTTCTTAATAACGCTGGTTAAACATGCCATGATTCATCGTGTATAAGCTAATCGTTTCCCAATGTTCTTCTGAGTACCTTCACCAATAAAATTTGTTTAAAAAAAAATATATATATCTATGGACTGCCTGAACGATCATATTTTCAGCGGTTTTAGGATTCTGCGAGCGTTTTTCATTGCATTGGGGACAAAGCCTAATTAGTACAGAGAACTACAGAGCTTAACTAAGCAAAACTATAGATAAGATCTCCTGTGTTCAGTGCAATTTGAAGAGCTGTGAATATCACTGCTATAGAATCACCAGCAGCCTGACCAGAAAGCGACAGGTTGCATGAATGAAAACTGCTTTTGGCTAGTGAAACTGCATGGTGAGACAATCAATCCCTTTATACATCCAGAATTGGAGTTATCTCTAATGCGGCTATCATTGCAGCCCAGCTGTCAGACACAGATTGGTTCCGACAGTGATCAATCAGAATCATGTGCAATTAGCCACCACCGATGATGTTCTCATTGACATGATTTTGCATAAAGCGTTTAGCATCTATGGTTTTGTACCAGTATGTGCAACAAACTCATATAGGTGCGATTTTAAAAATGAACAGAATGTGCAGCTTGTGCAGTGGTCCAATCAATATTCAATGCTTAAAGCAAAACTAAGGGCCACATGTATGAAAACTGTCTAGGTCTAAAACTCACATTGTTGCCCATAGCAACCAATCAGAGTGCCCCTCTAATTTTTGCAGAGCACTATATGAAATGATAGGGACACACTGATTGGTTGCTATGGGCAACAAAGTGTTTTTTGGAATAGACAGTTTTCATACATGTGGCCCTAAGTGTGTCACACTTGGAAAAATGGATGCACACCCAAATAAAATGACAATCTTTATTAGACAAAAGAGTCACACAACATTAAAAACACTTAAAAGGCAGACAAGCCATATAACAGCAAAGACATGTTTCTGATGGTATACAGAAAGCACAACCTCCTTACTCCAATCACATCATAATAGTACTAGTACATAGTTTAGTATCCCACATACATATATTAATACAAATAAATATCAATCAAATAATATTGTAAATAAATGAAAAAAATACATACAAAACCATTAATAACCAGACACTAGATTAAATGCATAGGATGATCACATAACAGAAGGAAAAATATTCATGTAAAAGTGATTACATGATAGGAGGAAAAATGCCCCAATTAAAAATGATGAAATTGAATCCTATCATGTAACCATTTTTACATTGTTTACTTATTAATCACTGCTTACATAATGTTTGTGACTATCTGGTAAAAGCTAAATCCCTAATGATATAACAATTTTCTGAATTTTAATTTCTCATTTCTTTATCTCCATCTACCAAGAGCCATAACTTTTATTTTTCTATTTATATACCAGTACTAATCCACATTATGCAGAACCACTCAACTAATTAAAAGAGAAGCAACACTTTTTTGTTTACTCTTTAATTTCATATGTGTTCCTTCATAGTTTTCATGCATTCAATATGAATCTTTAGGATAAGTTCACATGGCTTATTCACGAGGTTATTGCGGAACGGATTTCACCCCGCAATTACGGCGTGTGCCGTGCAGCGGGGGTTGGGGCAGGGCTGGCAGCTCATCGGCCCCATAGACATCCATTATCCACGGCGCGTATCCCGGGATAATGTGCATGTCACTTTCTCCCCGCTCGGCGAATCCATAGTTCTCTATGAGAACTGTGTTTTACCGTAATGACTGGGACGGATTTCAGCCATTTTGTAGCGCAATACAGCGCGCAATATGGCTGAAATCTGTCCCAGAATTAGCCGTGTGAACTAGGCCTTAATGAACCATATGGGCTTGTCCCCATGGCATGGGTTTGCAGTCAGTTTTTCAGACTGTTTTTGGTTTTGAAAACCGTCTGCAAACTGGCTGACAAACTTTAAAATGGACCTCTACAGACGGCCGGCGGTACAAAAAACATTGAACATGTTTTTCGGGTGGAATATGAACATGTCTATGTGAAGGAGGAGCGCTTTTCTCCGGAGAAAAGCCGCCCACCCTGCGGCCGCGTGCACGGCCCGAAAACAGTACATATACCGGTCGGACAAACCGTGGGGTGCCGTGCCGGTATGTCCTGTGCCGTGGGGACGCAGCCTATAAAGGTAAAAAGTTTTTTATTAAATCACAATAAAATACAAATAAAACATACAGGTAAACAAACTTAATGAAATCCCATTTACATAGGATATATAAACATATAAAGGCAATAATGGAGACAGATTATAACATGTATACCCCAAATGATCTATACCGATTTACAGTGTGCAAGATAAAACAAGAAAAGCTTGTAGAGTGTATGTATATACAGTAGAAGCCAGAAGTTGACATACACTATGTAAAAAGACACATCTCCATGTTTTTCTTACTATCTGACATGCAATCTGAATAAACCTTCCCGGTTTTAGGTTAATTAGAATTAACAAAATTATTTATATTTGACAAATGCCAGAACAACGAGAGAGAGAAATTATTAAGGCATCTATATTACTTTCTGCATAGTCAAAAGTTGACATACATTTCATTAGTATTTGGTAGCATTGCCCTTAAACTGTATGACTTGGGTCAAACGTTTTGGATATCCTTTCACAAGCTTCTCACAATAGTCGGTAGGAGTTTTGGCCCATTTCTCCTGACAGAACTGGTGTAACTGAGCTATGTTTGTAGGTCGCCTCGATCGCACCTGCCTTTTCAGCTTTGCCCACACATTTTAAATAGGATTGAGGTCAGGACTTTGTGATGGCCACTCCAAAACATTGACTTGGTTATCCTTAAGTCACTTTTCAACCAGTTTGGCAGTATGCTTTGGGTCATTGTCCATTTGAAAGACCCATTTCTGCTTTAACTTCCTGGCTGATGTCTTGAGATGGTGCTTCAGTATTGCCACATAATCTTCTTTCCTCATGATGTCATCTGTTTGGTGATGTGCACCAGTCCCTCCTGCAGAAAAACAACCCCACAACATGATGCTGCCACCCCCGTGTTTCAAAGTTGGGATGGTGTTTTTAGGTTTCCAGGCTTCTTCCTTTTTCCTCTAAACGTAACGGTGGTCATTATGGCCAAACAGTTCAATTTTAGTTTTGTCAGACCACAAGACATGTCTCCAAAAATGTAGGTCTTTGTTCATGTGTGCATTTGCAAACATTAATCTGGCTTTTATTTGTTTCTTTTGGAGTAATAGCTTCTTCTTGGCAGATTGGCCTTTCAACCCATGTTGATACAGTACTCGTTTCACTGTGGATAATGGCATAATCTAACCAGCTTCCACCGGCATCTTCAAAATGTCTTTTGCTTTTGTTCTTGGGTTGATTTGCACATATTGGAATCAAGCACGTTCATCTCTGAGATACAGAACCCATTTCCTTCCTGAGCGGTATGATGGTTGGACATTCCCATCTTGTTTGTACTTGCGTATGATTGTTTGTACAGATGAACGAGGCACCTTCAGGTATCTGGAAATTACACCCAAGGATGATCCAGACTTATGCAAGTCCACAATTCCCTGCCTGATATCTTGGCTGATTTTTTATACTTTCCCATGATGTTACACACAGAAGCAGTGTGTTTCTGGCGTGAGTAAAAAAAAATACATCCATAGGTGTGTTTGTAATTAATTCATATGAGTATGTATTAATAAGGGTTATTTTTTTGAGGTAATGTAATTGTGTATTTACTAGTGCATATTTGTCCTCTGGTCTTTGATGCCTGTTTTTTGTGAAACCCATCATCATCATCAGTTGTATTTTAATGTAAATTTCGTATTTTATTCATTTGTATAATAAAGTATGTAATTTTAGGTTTTGGACTAGTTTTAATGTAGGTTATAATGTTATTGTCAAGAGCTGCCCTGCAGCCCGCATGTCGGACCTGCTCCTGTGTCCCTTGTCCCTATACGCTGCAAGGGACGGGTAGCCGCAGTCATTATGTCAGGCTGCGAGCACACTCATTCTGCTGGCAGATACTCACCTAGCCGCGCTCCTTCTCCCCCACATGTATCTGCCGGCCAGTGCATGCGCTCCCGCTTTGTAGGGTGCGCGCACTGGCTCTATTAAATTTAAAGGGCCAGTGCACCGGTACTTGGTTATATCCGGGCGCTGACCCTATATATTTGAGACATCTCCCTTAGTTCTCTGTGCCTCGAGCCTACTGAGAAAGCTTTCCTGAGTTGTTCCGTTGCTATACCTGGCGTGGTTTACACCACCGCTTGTGGTGATCCAGAAGGTCAACTATTCCAGGAAGATCTGGCCATGGATCCCATCAATGTGCCTCTGCCTAGCTTTGCAGACCTCACCACCATTATGGTGCAGCAGTTGCACCAGTTGAACTAACTGTCCATCATAATTGCAGCAGCTCCTCTCTGCCTTACAGCAGCCTCAGCCACCTCCATGGCCTCTTCGGTGCCTGCAGCTCCAGTGGCACCCATCGTCCCCATCTTGCTCCGGTATTCCAGAGACCTCCACTGCCACTTACACAGCCTTCTGTTGAGGAACCAATACAAGTGGAAAGAGCCCACCTGAACTAGCAGGAATGGTCCCGACGACGAGAAGAGAATCGATGCCTTTACTGTGCTAGTCCTGAGCACGACCACAGAGACAGCCCATAATGGAAACGCATGCACCTAGGTTATGTGGGAGAGGTGTCCCTAGGTGTGAATCATCCCCCAACACGTCTGACGATGCCAGTGCAGATCTCGACTAGTTCTGGACTCTTATTTCCGGCTCCTGCTTTTCTGGACTCAGGATCTGCTGGAAATTTCATACATGCTTCCCTGGTGTCCAAGTATCACCTCTCTGTGGTCTGCCCGGAGAAACCTTTGGTGATCTCCTCCATCAGTGGGGAACTACTGAGTGATTCTATTCAGTTTTTCAGTTTTGTATGGAACTTTTTTCTCTACACAAGAACATTGCATTTTATGTTTTGCTCTGCTCTTCCTCGGCAATGCTCGTGGGCCTTCCGTGGCTGCAACACCAAGCCCCTATGTTTAATTGGAGGATGGGCACAGACACACACTGGGGTCATGACTGCCAGTCTCACTGTTTTGTAGTACCTCGCCCAGTGCACCCCACTTTTCCACTGACGCCCCTCTGCTGGGTCTGCCTGCTGCATATCAGGACTTTGCTGACGTTTTCTCGGAGAAACAGAATGAGACCCTTAAAGAGGTTGTATCATTTCATTAAATGGTCTTCAGAATAAGGGGACAGTGAATACAAGCAACGTTGCAATTGAATGTCATTAGCAAAGCTGTCTTGTATTCACAATTTTCCTTATCCTCTGTTTCTGTTTACACTGATATCCAGTGCTGGTCGGATCCCTCCTCCTTGCATTTCACTAGCTGAGAGCTCATTTACATTCTGTCGGGCCCCCGGGGACGCAGTATTCATGGAGCTTGCTTTCCCTCCCTTTTCACTCAAAGTAAGGGAACGGCACAATTTTCACTCTGCACAGCCAGAAAAAAACAGAATAAACACTGCAGGGATTGACAATCAGGAAAGCACAATTTTGTGTGTCGTTTCCCTGCCTCTCCTGCATAAAAAGGGAGATCTGTGCCGTTCATAGAAAGCTGGAAATCAACTGTAAACAAATCTCCAGCTGTGAGAGGAGAAGATATCAGTCTCGGGTCTAGATTGAATGCAGCCTGTGGTATGTATACAGCTCTTATAAAATAAGACTGATAGGGAGAGACACAGTGACATGTGGACTCAGAGATGGGGTGGGGGGAGTCTCGGGAGCCAGCATGAACAGTGAAGGGGGGATGATGTCACCCAGCTGGGAGGGGAAGAAACTACCCTGCATTTCTAGAGTTGAGAAGCTGAGAGCAGTATGAATCAGCCGAACTAAAGAAGCGATACAACCCCTTTAAACCTCATTGCCCTTAAGACTGTCTAATACATCTGCTGCCCGGTACTAGTCGTCCCTGGGCAGAGTCTATCTGCTATCCGTACCAGAGACTGTGGTCATGTCGGCCTACATACAAGAGAACCTTCTGAAGGTGTTTATCCACAAGTCCTCATCTCCTGCTTGAGCTGGGTTCTTCTTCATAGAGAAAAAGAACGGTTCACTACGTCCGTGTATAGACTAGAGCGGCCTCAACAAGATAACCTTGAAGAACCGTTATCCTTTCCCATTAGTTATGGAATTCTGACTGGCCAAGGTTTTCTCTAAATTGGACTTGCTGGAGACCTACAATTTCACTACAATCCGTGAGGGTGATGAGTGGAAGACAGCCTTCAACATTCGCGATGGGCACTTTGAGTACTTGGTGATACCCTTCAGTCTGTGCAATGCCCCGACGGTCTTCCAGGAATTCGTCAATGACATATTCATGGATCTCCTGTATACCTGTGTGGTCGTTTAAATGGATCACATCCTGGTTTTCTCCCCCGATCCTGTGTCCCATCGAAACCACGTGAGGCAGGTGCTGAGGCATCTATGCAGTAATCGCTTGAACGCCAAGTTGGAAAAAATGCCTTTTCCACCAGACCAGCCTCCCGTTTCTTGGATACATTATCTCAGACAAGGCCTTACAGAAGGATCCCGCAATGTTATCAACTGTTTTACAGTGGCCACGGCCTGTTGGTCTATGGGCCATATAGAGGTTTCTGGGTTTTGCCAACTATTACCAGCAGTTTATCCCACATTTCTCTATGCTGGTGGCACCAATCGTGGCACTCACCAAGAAGAATGGGAACCATAAACAATGGCCTTTGCGGCCAAAGAAGAACCCGACTTAAAGTATGATGCCTCTTCCATGGGGGCTGCAGCAATCCTCACAGAAAAAGGTCCCAAAGACAAGACCCTCAAGTGTGGTTTCTTTTTTAAGACTTTCTTTTCTAAGACTTTCTCTCCTGCAGAAAAGAGCTACACCATCAGGGATCAGGAGTTGCTGGCTATCAAACTAGCCTTGGAAGAATGGGGCCATCTTCTGGAGGTAGCTTGCCACCCAATCAACATTTACTCTGATCACAAAAATTCCTCTACCTCCAGATGGCCCAACGTCTGAATTCACAGCAAGCTAGGTGATCCCTGTTCTTTTCGCGATTTAACTTCCGTCCCGGAGAAAAGAACAATAAAGCCGATGCCCTCTCACGCACTTCTGATGTGATTGTGGAAGAAATGGCCTGGCGGCACATTGTGTCCCCGGAACACCTGATCTCCGCAGCTCCTGTTGTCCTCCAACATGTTCCCCCAGGTAAGATGTATGTGCACCCTGCACTTCAGAAGAAAATTCTGAATCTGGGACATTACTCTCTGGTGGCCAGGCCCCGCTGGTGCATGTAAACCCTATCAATTAATCTCCTGTTTCTATTGGCGGTCAGATCTTGCTAAGGACATCAAGGAATTTGTGGAGTTTTTTGTATCATGTGTGCCTGCAACAAGATGCCTTGCCACAAACCGGCTGGTCTGCTGTAACCTCTGCTGATTTCCAATGCTCTTTGGTCTCACGTGGCGATGGATTTTGTCACCGATCTTCCTCCCTCGTCTGGTAATGCCGTTATCTCGGTGGTCACTGATCGGTTCTCAAAAATGTCACATTTTGTTCCTTTGCCACTCTAACCCTCTGCTCCATGCCTAGCCAACCTTTTTTTTCAACACATCTTCCATTTGCACGGACTCCCTGCAATGAGCATCTGTTCATATGAAGACACAAGCGGAACAAAAGAAGAAAACTTTCCACAACCTTCTTCCCGGTGACAAGGTGTGGCTTTCAGCCAGAAACATTCGACTCAAGATCCCCAGCTACAAACTGGGTCCCTGCTACATGAGACCATTTGAGGTACTGAAGCATATCAAACCAGTGGCCTATAAGCTTGAGCTTCCGCCTACCTATGTGTGTCCCGAAGTCTTCCCACGTCTCTTTGCTGAAACATCTTGTCCTGAACCGTTTCTCTTGGAAGGTCATCTCCCCTTGATTCCACCAACATCTTTGTGGCAAAGGAGATCTTTGCTATGAAGACGATCAGGAGGAAGCGACACTTTCTTATCTACTGGAAGAGATGTGGGCCAGAAGAAAGGTCATTGGACCCGGAGGACAACATCTTGGACCATGAGTTGGTTCTGAAATTTGTCCGGGGGGGTACTGTCATGAGCTTCCCTGCAGCCCTCATGTAGGACCGTGGTTGCTCTTGTGTCCTCTGTCCCTGTACACTGCCAGGGACAGGTGGTGCCGCAGTCCGCATGTCAAGCTGCAGACGCGCTCATTCTGCCAGCAGGTACTCAGCTTGCCATGCTTTTTTGTAGACCGGGGCATGCTCGTGCAGGCTCTCTGAGATTTAAAGGAACAGCACGCTGGTAATTGATTACTGCTGGGAGCTGACCCTATATTTCTGGGACATCTCCCTTAGTTCCCTGTTGTATCTTTAGTGCCTTGAGCCTATAGAAAAACGTTCCCGAGTTGTTCCGTTTTCCCATACCCGTTTTCCCCTACCATTTTGCCTCGTCCCTCAACCACAAACCCATTTTCTGCCTTTCCCCACTTCTTTTCGGGCCCCAACTATGATTCCCCTGACGATTTTTGAAAACCCGCTACCCTCCGCTACCACTCAAGCAAGTGCTCAAAAGTAGTGACCTTTCAGCGGGTTTGGTGTTTCAGGGCTATTATATTCCGCTCCCTGGCGTGGCAAACAACCCCCTTGCGGGATAAATATTTGTTTGGGGGGGGGGGGAAAAAATTCAGTGAACTTGGGTTTATTAAGGGAGTAACTAGAAATTTATGGGGGCCCCCATAGCAAAAAAAGATGGGACCCCACCACCTAATAACAGGAAACTAAGATCAGTATCAGCAATATCAGTAGTAATAATTAAAGGTATAAATAATATCTCCACATATCAGGGAACCCAAATAGTAGTTCTATACAGCAGAAAAAAAACAGAAACTGCTTGTTCCCTAAAAAAAAGAACAATGTTCTTGTATCTGAGTGGGGCCCATCAATCTCTGTGCCCTGTAGCAGTCGCTATGGCTGCTATGGCTAACTTATACCCAAGGATTTATTAATTTATTTTACTGCTTATTCTGTGTTAAGGAATCCAGTGGGCGGTCTTATCAGTGATTGACCACCCCCTTGTATGACTGTGCATTCAAAGATACCTCTCAGTTCCTGATCAGACTGCCTACTGGATTCCAGAACCCAGAATAAAAAGTAAATTAAATTAATAAATCCCAAATTCTAATTAATTTTTCCTGCAAAACTATGTATCAATCTGCTCAGCTCTTCCTGCTCTATAACATGCTATCTGCAGATTACATAGCTAGTGTTGTAGCTTTTTAGATGTTGATCGGGTTTTCAAATTAAGAATCCGTTGAAGGTACAATTATCCAGGTTTATTCAATGCAAGCATTGTGAGACACACAGCATATAACATCATCATTGCATATGCTGAAGAATGTCTCCCCATCCCACTGCAATTCATGGTTTTATAGCCCCCTTCTTCTGTAAGAATACATTTAGCCAATCAATTCAAAACATAGCTAGTTCCTTATACGCTGGTTTAAAGTTTACATTTAAATATGGACCCACCTCTTACTGAGTCTATTGAAACAAAGAAACCTTGTTGATTCAATAGAGCTATACCTCCAGGCCATATGTTTCCAATTATTGGAGGAGGGGGGCCCCATATATACCAACATTCCTAAGTCACCAGTGTTCCTCGCAGAGAACAAGAAAACAAAGAGTATAGATAAAATCATATTAAAACAAAATTATAAATATTACCCTCACACTAGTGTAATGTGACAGGGTCCATTTAAGCACTGTATTTAAATCAGAGTGCTATACAAAATGTTTTGGGCAACTGCAAACTGTGATTCCAACTGGCAAAGTTCATACCTCCTGGTGGGGTTATGGGTTATGAGTCTTTAGGGTGCGTTCCCACGGCAGAGGACAAATACCGGGGGGAACGGCTTTTCTCATTTTGTTTATCTTCATCTACTTTATCATTATGTTTTGAATATTACAAGTACACACATGGACATAATTGTTTTTATTACCCGTGTTTTAACCCGAAGACATTACGACTGTTTGTCGTACTCATACGGCATAATGTGGGTAGGGTTCCCGCAAATTGCCGTATGCATGAAGTACGTCAGGCGATCCTTGCTCGATCACAAGCGGATTGCGCGCAATGGATCGCGGCATGGTGAACGGCGGCTATATTACAGCTGGCATTCATGCGCTTCCTAACACTGGCCGGAGTGCGCTCGGCCTGCGGGGGATTAACCCCGTGTCGCGACATCGGTTGGTCGCGACATCGCGGTCTGCGGGCGGCAGGATGTGAGCCCTGGATGCCGCCGATCTCAGGTACGATATAGTAACGGCGCTCAGCGCCGTTACCGGTTCCTACCAGACAGCCCGGATGCTTGAATGACAGCATCGGGTTGTCTGGTGAGTCACGATGCCCAAAATGCATTGTGGGCGCGTGCAGACAGTTGCCAAGGTGGACAGGAGTTCAGCTATAAACTTGTATGCTGATCTCCTATTGCATGAATGATCTGCCGATCGGTTCATGCAATTCCCCACCTGGGGAAGTGTCCACTCTAAAAAGTATGAAAAAGTTAAGAAATAAAGTGTAAAAAAGTAAAACACAAACACAAAAAATAAAATAAAAAAACAGTACAACGCTCCTTTTCCCCTTTACAACGCCAAAAGCCTAAAAAAGATCAAAATATAAATAATAGTACTCCATATTTGGTATTGCCGAGGACGTCGTGCGTAGAGACCACCTTAAATCTGGGTGTAATGTTATTTAACCCGTTCGGTGAACGCCGTAAAAAAAACCCCCAAAAAAAACAGTCACAGAATAGCGATTTTTTGACCATTCATCCCGCAGCACATAAAATGGAGTAAAAAGTAATCAAAACTCATATCAACATCAAGTGATGCCAATTAAAAACGTTCAGTCATCCCGCAAAAAAAAGTCCTTTACCACAGCTTCTGTATACGGGAAAATTAAAAAGTTCTGGCTATTAGAAGAAGCGATGCATAAATATGTTTTACACAATAAAACACTTTTTTTTCAAAAAAAATTGTGCTTTCAAAATAAAGAAAAATAAATTATATTGGGTATCACCATAATCGTCTCACCCACAGAGTAAAACTAACTTGTCTCGGATACTGCACGGTGAACGCTATTAAAAATAAAAATAAAAACACTGCTAGGATTGCAGTATTTTCTTTTCACCTACTTCAAAAAACCTGATTTAAAGCGATCATAAAGTCTTTGTCCCCCCAAAATTATTACCAATAAAAAACGTTTCAAACTCATCCGCAAAAAAAAGTCCCATATACAGCTCATAAAAAAGAAAAATAAAAAAAGTTATGGCTCTCAGGGACAGCGGTGATGCAAAAAACGTGTTTTCACCTTTTCAAATAAATGTGTTTTTATTGTTTAAAAGCAGTAATACATAAAAAAAATATTAAATGTGGTATCGCTGTAATCGTATCATCCTGCTGAGCAAAACTTGCATGTCATTTATACCGCACAGTGGACCGCTGTAAAAAAATAAAAATTAAAAACACTACCAGGATTGTGTTTTTTTGTAAAAAATGCTTCACAAAAACCTTAATAAAAAGTGATCAAAGCATATTATCGCCCCCCCCCCGTAATCGGTATCAATAAAAACATTCAAGGTCATCTCGTAAAATCAAGCCACAAGCAGACTCCATATGCAATAAAATTAAGGAAGCTTTGGCTGTCAGAATACAGACAACTTAATAAAATCGCAACTTTTATAAAACTCGCTTCTATTGGTGTAAAAGTAATAAAATATAAAATAACTATAAAAATTTATAGCATTGTAATTGTACCGCCCCCATTAGTAAAGTTATCCCGTCATTTATCCCGTATGGCGATACTGTAAGAAATGAAGTCCAAAACATAATGCGGAAACTGCGTTTCCCCCATCCATTCCATGGCCAGTGCTAAAACAACTACGGAACTCCTGTGCACCAAAATTCAAAATACCCCTTAGTGTGGATCCCTGGAGGGGCGTTTGAATTCCAAAATGGCAGCAATTCTGGAAGGTTTCACCTGTTAGTTTTAGTACTTTGGGGGCTTTGGAGATGCGACCCATGGACTCACCAATATCTGTGCGCCAAAAGTCCAAATAGCCACACCCTCCTGTGTACCCGTGCCATGCGCCCAAAACAGCAGTTTTCACACATGTAGGTATTGCCGAATTGGAGAAATTGCGGAAACAATTTTGGGCTTTTTTTTCCAAGATTTCCTTGTAAAATTAAAAATTTTCAGCTAAAATTGCAGGTTATTGGAAAAAAATTTTTGTTTTATTTTCAGAGCCGGAACGCTAAAAAAATTTGTGAAACGCCTGTGGGGGTAGTTTATTACTCACTACACCTGTGGATATATTCGTAAGGGGTGTAGTTTCCAATAATGGGTTCTTTTTAGGGGCATTTATTACGTTTATGGAACCTTAGGGTGTCGCAAACCTGAATGCCCCTAAATAAAATTGTAATGAAAATGAGGCCACAGAGTCAGTAGGGGCTCCTCCGATTTTGGGCTTGTGGTTGAGCATAGAATGCACTAGGGCCACATATGGGTATCTACTGAAAACGGCAGAATCTGGGGAATCAATATTAATTTTGCAATTTCCCTTGATCACATTTACCGTATTCTTGTCAATAATGCATAAATATTGAAATCTGCAAAAAAGTGAAATTTTGAAATTTCACTTCAACTTTGCTTTAATTTCTGTGAAACACCTAATGGGTTAATAAAACTTTCTAAATGCGTTTTTTGAATACTTTAAGGGGTGTTGTAGTTTCTTAGATGAGGTCATTTTATGGGGTATATAAACATACAGGTAATCAAAAGTCACGTTTGAACTGGATCTGGCTCCCTAAAATTATGTAAATAGCAAATTTTCTTGAGAAAATTTGAAATTTACTACTAAATTTATAGCCACCATAAATGTCGTATAAAAAAAAAAGTCATTTAAAAAATGATGCCAGACTACAGCAGACATTAATGGTAGATGTAGTTATAAACTATTTGTGTGGAAATAAATATCTGTTCTTACATGCAGAAAATTTGTGAAGTTTGAAATTGGTAAATCTTTTCACATTTTTCACCATATATTGAATATTTTTCACAATATAAAAAAAATATTTTTGGGACCAAGATTTCTTAATATATTATAGCACATGAGTACGAGAAAACAATTGCATGAATCACATGGATAGGTTAAGTATGTCAAAAATTTTCTCACATTAAAAGTGACACCATGACAGATTTCAAAAATAGAGGCTCTGTCAGAGAGGCCAAAACTGGCTCCGGCGGTAAGGGGTTAAAGAAAGAAAAATCAACAATGGTCACTAAAATCACTTTAAACTGACAAAAGTAACAATAAATTTAAATTTACTATTGAAAATGATCTACTAGTGAAAATTAGACATAGCATTTAAATTGTGGTTCAACCAAAAAAAAAAAATAATGAAACTGATGGTAATGTTGTAAAATGGTGGTAAAAAAGATTGAAAATAATTTGACCATCACAGGTGTCTTCGATCTTGTAATCAATCAGCCTGCCGATTTAAAGGGTGAAAAGTAGTGCTGTTTGATATCATGGTGTGTACCACACTGAATTCGGACCAAAGAATGCTAAAGAGAGAGTTGTCACAGGAGATTAGAAAGAATATGTTAAAAGTAAAGGTTATAAAACCATCTTTAAACAGCTTGATGTTCCTCTTACTACAATTAAACAAAAAGTTTAAGGTATATGGGACTGTAGTTAACCTCCCTGGACAGGCCACAAGAGGAAAACTGATGACAAATTGAAGAGACAGATGTACAAATGGTAAACAAAGAGTCCACAACAACTTTCAAAGAGATTAGAGGTGAACTTCAAGGTCAAGGTACATCAGTCTTTCTACTGCTGACTTTTCCAAAGTAGACTCAGTGGAAAACGATCAATGAGGAAACCAATGTTGAAAGCAAGTCATAAAAAATCAAACCTAGAAACCTTATGGACAAGCTGACAAGCTCTTTTTGAAGAAGGCCTTTGGAAAGATGAGAAGGAAAAAATGGAGATCTTTTTTGGCAAGTCGTGTCATTAGTATATGTTCACGATAACACAAAATTAAGCATACCAAGAAAAGAACATTGTACCTATTATGAAACATGGAGAAAGCTTAGTTACGTTTTATTGCTGTTTTTATTGCACAGAGTGTCTTGAATCCATGCAGGGTACAATGAATCTCAATGAATTGGAGGTATTCTGGTGCAACTAAAGGTGTTGTTCTGCGGTCTAGCGAGAAAAAGCTTAAAGGTCTCGAGTGAGTACAGATTATCGGCCTTTCAACAGGGTAATAACCCAAAACACACAGCTAAAAATCTAAGAATTGCTAAGCGCAAAGCATTGGACTATTCTGAAGTGTCAATGAACCCTGATCTAAATCCTATTGAACATCTGTGGATGGAGCAGAAATATGCAGTCTGGAGAAGACACCCTTCACACCTGAGACATATGGAGCAGTTTGCTCATGAGTAGTAGAACAAAATACCTGTGGAGAGGTGCAGAAGTCTCATGGGGAGTTACAGAAATCTTTTGTTTGCAGTGATTGCCTCAAAGTTCAATTTTCTTAGTTTGTTTTTTAAAAATGTTTCAATTGAGTCACAATTCAGTTAAATTTTTATCCGTTGATTTTTAGTAAATATAAATTTATTATAATTTTTGACAGTTTCAAGTTATTTATTTTTATCCTTTCTAATGGGTACCAACAATTTTGTCCATGTTCGTATGTAAAATATGCACACCGGGGTAGATTTACTTAAAGGGAATGTGTCATCAAATATGACTTATTGTTCAGAAACTGTGATATTTTTATGAGGTTAAACACATTTTGTGGAATTTTTTAGGTTATGTTTTGTTTTTTAGATGATTTTCCAGGTCACTTTCAATTTTTTTTTAATAATTCTTAAACCCGTAGTTTTCACTTTGACCACTAGGGCCTAATATCGTGCTCTGACACTTCTTTGTTCTGTTTAGAGTTGCTTTGTCAGCAGTGTGCTCATTATCAGTAAAAGCAGGTGCTCAGGAGCTTGAAAGGATGGGACACCAATGTGTATAGATGTGACATGAGAATCCAACTTGTCACAAGAGGAGATGTCACAGATCCCCTACTCCCTCCTTCCAGTGAAAACATCTAAAGCACATTATGGGTGAGAATCTGTCTTAAGAATCATGTATGGGCATGAAGCTTCTGTCAAAAAAATATTCTCTGATGTGTGGTTAAAGCAGTAGTGCAAGCAAGAATGTCTTCCCACATAATCCATATGTTCAGACGGCTGATGTGAGAGAAAATACAATCAGTAGGAAATAAAAACGATACTGAGAGGAAAAGCTCATTTGGGTCACGGGGCTTGATTTAATAAGTAAAAATAAAATTGTCAACATATTCCCTTTAAGTTTTTGTGCCTAGATCTTGCTGTAGAATGTCTTTTTTGGGACAATTTGTTGCATTTTGGCACAGTTTGGTGCATTTTCATTTCAGAAACATTTAGCATGTGTTTTTAGACATGTTGCTGGCTTGGCAGGGACACATGTCTTTGGTAGGAAAGGGTTTTGTTTTCACTACAAGGGCATAGCTTTATATGTGGTAAAGTTTTGCTGTTTAATGTTGGTGTAAAGTAAGCCAACCAAAAGTTGTTTTTTTCAAAGCCCAAAGCTAAAAACATTGTATAATAAAAGCATGAAATTCAATGGTGACTAAAAAATATGATAAGGTTTTACCCTTTTTTGAGTCTTTCTGAGTCTAAGTTTATGCTTTCTAATTATTACAGAGAATTTTATTATATTTTCCATTGTTTTTAAAAGTTCACAGTGGTCAGCCGCAGAGAGAGATATTTAGATGTTCTACTTCAATACAATGACAAAATCCCATACATTCCTTCTAAACCCAATACTAAACCTCTTAACAGCATTATGCCTAGCTATTCATTTAATGAACATCCATTTCTGAAATAAAGTCCATTTTTTAAAATATTTTCTTTAAAAGATTGACAGTTAACATTTATTTGAAGAGGTTGAGGATAAAACTCTAGACAACCAGAATAGAAAATTCTATGACTTTGCCGCTCAATTTCCTTCCTACTGTGCTAATATATTTATCTCCATGCATCACACATACTGAATATAAAGCAGTACAGATTCCTATTGAGTCTACTTTTCCATGAATTTATAGAAAAGTAAATGAAATAATGAATAAAGAAATATAATTGAAATGATTTTCAGTGCTACAATTATTTTACATTTAGGAAAAAGCAGCATGTGTTTGCTCCCCCATTTTCCGATAAGTTAATGGTGCTTAGTAGGGGGATATAATTACTTGTATCTTTAGTTAAAAAAGGATCTGCATTATGGAATTCAAAAACCTCCCCTCTCTAATCCACTAGTCATTACTTAGTTGTAAAGATGTTGACTCTTCAGT
Organism: Phyllomedusa bahiana; assembly: GCA_025379985.1. NCBI lineage: Eukaryota > Metazoa > Chordata > Amphibia > Anura > Hylidae > Phyllomedusa > Phyllomedusa bahiana. Next base: position 21,169 of record JAODAL010029365.1, read on the forward strand.
TGAATCCATTAATTGCACTATATATATTGGGATCAGAAAGGGTTTAGAGAAGAGGTCACTGCATTTTTCCTTATTTTACAATCAAATTTGAAATATCTGTGCTCTAGCTATACGAATTGTCAACCCTTAAATTTCTTATCATGTCCAACCCTCAGCCTGTATCCTCATGCACACATTTGGTGGTTCCTTAAAGGGGTTGTCTCACTACAAGGATTACTTTTTATATTAAAGATCTTGCAAAAACAAGTCACTTTGCAATATATGTCCATTAACAGTATCCTACCTATTCTAAGATATCCCCTCTTGTATGGGCTGCATCAGCTTCTCAGGTCGCTATAGTTACAGTCTTGTTCAATCTCTCCTGATAGGCTACCAGCACTGGTTGCTATAGTTACAGACCTGGCTTCTACTGCAGCCTAGTAGTAGCCAGTAAACACACCCTTAAATTCAAAATGAAATTAATAAAATAGGATTGAGATAAGTGTAGTGAGACAACGCTTTTCAGGTAAGCTGACTTTATAGCATCCTTGTAGGTAACCCACCATAACCTTAAATGGGTATTCCTATCACAGCAAGTGCTTCTGGAAGGGCCAATTACTGTAAAGTAAGCAATTTTTAAAATGCATTACAAAAATATGTTGCTTTACAATGTAACCTTTTCAGGCTTCTCTATGCTTCTTAGTAACTAACCACCGCTGTGTGCTTTCTGTTATGGCTGGTATTGCAGAATTACTGTGACGTTGCCTTTGGCCGGGTAGCAGATACACCTTGACTTATGTACCCTCCGCCTGGCCCAGCCAAAGGACGTATTCTCAGTCATTACTGGCCATAACTGAAAGCACATAGTAGTGGTTTGTTACCAAATAGACAAGAGATCAAGTTAGGTGCAAAAAAGGCCTGTATTAGATAAAGCATACATATTTTTTTACTAACGTTCATTTTAAAAATTGCTTACTTGACAGTAATTGGCCCTTCCAGCAATACTTGCTGTGATGTGAATATTCCTTTAAAGGCGTTTTCCTATCTGGCTGTTTCACAAAAAAACTTCTTTTTGACTGTCAGCTTCAGGCTCCACTTCTGTTAAGGCGGTAGTGTTGGTTCTACAGCTGTAACTGAGTAGGATCAGCCTCTGCAATTCCTAGCCTGTGCCCTTTTGGAGGGACATTGGTGATGGAGGATTTTTAATACTACAGAAGGTTATATAGTTCTAATGGTGAAAAAGTTTTGTTATTAGGTGTGAAAGACAAACTAAGCTGCTGTGTTTTCTGCTAGGAACAAAACACAGTAGTGGGGATGACCACATAAGTGTATTCTCTCTGGTCTAGGCTGTCTAGAAGCAGAGACGAGGCTAGAGACAGCTGACGCTAGGAAACCTTCTGTAAAGAAGTATGAGATAAAAACTGCTCTAATTTTGAAGAGAAGCAAAATTAGTACAGGAATTTATCTGATAATCTTTATTTACCTTTACCTACATATTTATAGGTAATCAGTGAGATGGGAATACCCCTTTAAATGCAGTTTACTACTGTGCATAAGATTGCTGGTAAGGTACTAAGCTTATACTGTTCTTACACAGGAATCCCACAGAATACGAACTGGGGACGAAATGAAGGGTAACATTTTGAGAGTCAGTCAACTTGACAGCTCCAATGCAGTGACTTGTAGTTTGCAGCCCACATGTAATTATGGGCACCTTTTTTGCAAGCATCCGTGAAAATCATACTACCTTTATTGCGCCAAGGGAACTCTGTCTAAAATATATATATAAAAAATGGCTAAACCTGTAGCAGGGGTTCAAGAACAGGCTCAGACTGGCCATCTGCACTATTGGGAAGATGGCCACCATGGACATGTTGGCACCACTCAAATCCTGCACCACCAGAGTCAGACGCTGGCAGCCTTGGCACACGCCTCAGACTTGCTTTCTGCAGCGATTTGACATATTTCTGAGCCGCTTCTTCCTCCACCCACTGCTCATTGACACATTTCTACCAATGACTGTGAATATGGGGAAAACTGTCCATCGAATGGCGGTGAGCAGGGGAAGCAGCGGCTCATGAATATACTGGACTCATCTCTCGCAGTATTGCCCGTCCACTGCAAGATTCATAATGTATATACTCATAAAATACTTTACATTTCTGATTATTATTATGTCTTTTTAGCACCATTAATCCCGGGGAGCTGTACAACAGGAGGGGTTTGAATACATAACATGAAACCGGAACAAATACAATGACCCTAAATAACAAACTGATACAGAGAGGATCCTGCCCACTAGAGCTTACAATCTGCAGTGGAGGAGGATGGAAACCAAAGTTGAGGGATGAAGATGTGTATATTATGGTGTCGTGGCAGCAGGGTTATTGTAAATTGTCGACTAGCCTAAATAGATGGGTTTCCAAGTTGCTTTTGAAACTAGTAAAGGTGGAGGAGAGTCTTTCTTCATATTGGGTTTAAGAAAGCGATAGAAGCATACAAGTGGTACTGCGATGAGTTCACCAAGACCAAGGGTGTCAAAAGAGAAGAGGTTCCAGGATTGACCCCTGAGAGACACTAACAGAGAGAGGGCAAGAGGAGAGTGGAGATAACTGTCAAGTTCTAAATAGGACCACCCATTGGACCAGCCAGAAGGAGCAGTGAATTTTAATAAATGTTACAAGTGAATTTTTCCCACAAATATATATGCATATATATCTATATACAATATCTCACAAAAGTGAGTTCACCCCTCACATTTTTATAAATGTTGTATTATATCTTTCCATGGGTCAACACAGAAGATATGATGCTTTTATATAATGTAAAGTAGTCAGTGTACGATTTGTATCACTTGTGCCCAATTTGCCATTTTCCCTCCATGATGTCACATGACTCGTAAGTGTTACAAGAGCTCAGGTGAGTTAAATTTGGTGTTATCGTTCTCATACACTCTCATACTGGTCAGTGGAAATTCAACATGGCACCTCATGGCAAAGAACTGTCTAAGGATCTTGAAAAAAGAATTGTTGCTCTAAATAAAGATGTTCTAGACTATAGAATGATTGGAAACACCCTGAAACTGAGCTGCAGCACGGTGGTTATAACCATACAGCAGTTTAACAACACTGGTTCCTCACAGAACAGGCCTTGCCATGGTCGACCAAAGAAGTTGAGTGCACGTGCTCAGCACCATATTCAGAGATAAACATGAGATTACAGGGGTGGGGAGTCAGCCTGTCAGTGCTCAGACCATACGCCGCACACTGCATCAAATTGGTCTCCATGGCTGTTGTCACAGATGGAAGCCTCTTCTAAGGATGATGCACAAGAAAACCCACAAACAGTTTGCTGAAAGACAAGCAGACTAAGGACATGAATTAGTGGAACCATGTCCTGTGTTCTGATGAGACTAAGATAAGCTTATTTGGTTCGGATGATATCAATCACATGTGGCGACAACCAGGTAAGGAGTACAAAGACAAGTGTGTCTGCCTATGGTCAAGCATGGTGGTGAGAGTGTCATGGTTTGGGGCTGCATCAGTGCTGCTGGCTGTAGGGAGCTACAGCTCATGGAGGGAACCATGAATTCCAACATGTACTGTGACATACTAAAGCAGAGCATGATCCCCTCCCTTTGGAAACTAGGCCACAGGGCAGTATTCCAACATGATAACAACCTCAAACACATCTCCAAGACAAGCACTGAACCTGTCAAGCATGTCTCAAAACCGTATCCCTATTGAGCATCTGTGGGGCATTCTCAAACAGAAAATGGAGGAGCACAAGGTCTCTAACACCCACTAGCTCCATTATATTGTCATGGAGAAGTGGAAGAGGATTCCAATGGCTGCAACCTGTGAAGATCTAGTGAACGCCATGCACAAGAGAGTTAAGGCAGTGTTGGAAAATAATTGTGGCCACAAAATATTGACACATATTGGCACAATTTGTCCATTTTCATTTAGGGGTGTACTCACCTTTGTTGACATAGGTTTAGACATTGATGGCTGTGTGCTGACTTATTTTGAGGGCACAACAAATTGACACTGTTATATAAGCTGTACACTGACTACTTTTCATTGTATCAAAGTGTCATATTTTAAGTGTTTTCCCATGAAAAGATATAACACAATATTTACAAAAAGGTGAGATACTGTATAAGCCTAAGTCTACCCGCTCTATAGCATGATCAGACAACATGTTCAACAAGGCTGGATCCCTTTGATTGACATATCTCTTCCTGCATGCAAAACCCAGGGGAAAGACGTGTCAGTTTAGCTTAGCAGGCTGGGGAGAAGCCACATATCAGACTCTTCTCCATGTGCCAGTACACTTCTTCCTGTGCCTATCTCTATCTTAAATTGTGTTGTCCCTGAAATGCTGTAGTGGTTCAGAGAAAAACACATTATTTTACTAATGGAGCCTGTGGCTATTTACCATGGGCGGCATAAAGCAGCTGACAGGTTCCAGTTAATAAGTCACTCATTTGTGACTAAAATAAGATCATATTAACAATTCTGCATTTAAAATTTAGATCTACAGCATTTTATTTTGTCTTATCAGACTACTTTTTATACGAACACTTGCCAGGTGGTCAGCTAATTTCCAGTCCAGCTATAGAAACCCTTTGTGATCAGCTATTGTCTGTTGGAATAGACAACATAACATCATGCAATGTCAATCAGCTGCTCCTAAGGCCAGCAGGATATTTTCATGTATTAAAAGAGGCATGGCCTGATGGGACAGAGACATAGGATGACATGTATGAACATTGGTGCCGACAGGCCAGTTCTAAATCACTTTAAAGCAGTGTAGAATGTTCCAGAATGTATGAACCTGTTCTTCTGCAGGTCATACATACAGGCGCATTGTAGTGCCAATACAAGTCTGGCTCAGGCAGACCACCTTTAACTTTGTCTGTCTGTTCTGTTATGCTCCTAGGTTTGGTATCAAAGAATCTATGAATTCTATGAATGTGGTGCGACGCCCCTAGAACGCCTCTAATCTTTGGCGCATTAAAATTTGTCACACCAAAGTTTGGAATGTGACTATTCATACATCTATAGAACAGGTCTACTAAAGCTTTTTGATGTCAGCCCCATTCTTACATGTCGCCCATAATATTACCTCTATACAAAGCATTGGTTTGGTCGCTGCTGGAATATGCGTTTCAGTCCTGGGTTCTAGTTTATAGAAAGGATGTATTGAAGTTAGAGAAAGTACAAAGACGAGCAACCAATCTAATAAGTACTGTACGCGCCGCAATAGATTGTGCGAACATACCCTAAGTGACATGTCACTTATCTCCTCGCGCGTACAATACGATCGTATTGTACAAGAGGGGACAGGAGGCGTTATCCATAATTCTCTATGAGACCTATAGATTACCGTAATTTCGGCGCACATCTCGCCCGTATTAGTGCGCAAATACGCGGCGAAATGCGCACCGAAATTACCCCGTGTGAGCATACCCTACGAGTATAAAGTGCACTCACTAACTGAGCTTGCTTCAATTACGACAGATAACAGCTGATCATTACAGCTAGGACCTGCCTCTATCAGCCTGGACTGGAGCTCCAATCCCGGCTGTTCAACCCTATACATGCCGCGGCAATATCCTTTGCCCTTATCAGTCTCCTCACCCGGAGATTGCAGGGTGCCAATCGGTTGCTGTGTAAATAATGTTAATAAATAATAATGTTAAATGGTAAATAAAAATGTTAATACTCCTATGACACCATGCCATAGGCAGGATGTAATGGGAGAGCCATATTGGCACAATCTTTTTGCAATATCTATATTGCAGAATAGTGTAGAATCGATTGTGGCCCGAGTGGTTAAGTATCCTAAGGGGACTACAAGCGGCAGCAAAAAAAAAATGTTTTAAAATTTTAAAAAATTAAAAATATTAAAAGTTCACAACCCTTCCCTTTTGTCATTTTACAGATAAAAAAATGAAATCACATACAAGTGATATTTGCGCATTTGTTAAAGCCCGATCTATTAAATATAACATAATTTATCCCATACAGTGAATACTGCAGTAGAAAAAAATTCTGCACACCAGAATTATGTTTTTGGTCATTTTGCTTTCCCAAACTAGTGGAATAAAACGTGTTCAAAAATTGCATCTATCCCAAAATTAAAACTAATAAAAACTACATTTCAGTACACAAAAATGAGAGTTCACCCAGGTCCAGAGACTGAAAAATTAAAAAGCTATTGGTTGCAGAAAATGGGTTTGCAGTTCAAATTTAAAATACAAAAAATTTGGCATCAACAGAATCATACTGACCTGCAGATTTCATATCATTTATATGAAATAGTGAACTCCATAAAAACAAAACCCCCAAAATAATGGTCCAATTGCGTTTTTTTACGTTCAACTCCACATAGACTTTTTTTTTTGTTTCCCAGTAAATTATATGGTATAGTCAATGGAAATATTAAATAGTAAATATTGTCGCACAAAAAACAAGTCCTCATATGGCTAGGTAGATAGAAAAATAAAGAAGTTATGGGTCTTGGAAGGTGGGGATGAAAAAATAAATGTGACAAAGAAAAAAAATAGCTGTGATGTTAAGTTAAAACACTCAATAAACATACGAAAATATATAACATAAAATAAGCTCCAAGAAATAAAGAAACCACAATATAAAAGATTATGTAATTGATATGAATCTTACAGGGGAAAGGTTCTATTAAAATAATTAGATGGTCGTTCTTTCAAGGTTTGAGCAGAATTGTATATCTTATATATTATAGTATTGTCTTAACAAATCTTCCAGACTTTGTATCATTTGATGACCTCAAAGTGGTCATCAGTTTTAGAAATTTCCATTTAATATACCCGGCTGGTAAGTCATAAAATAATAGAAGGAGGTCATCTGTTGAGGATCCTTGCCTAATGACCAGAATGGTCACAAATAGCATCTCTTACTCTGAATAACCTGTCCTGAATTACACAGATAACCTACTGATCTGAATGTACATTGCGTACACTGTTTCATGCATAAATTCTCCTTTGGTGGCACAGAAGAAAAATTAAAGAATACCCTTGCTGACAGGTCTTTTTTAGTAAATCCTTGTGTTCCCTGTGAAATAACAATTCTGCAGCATCTTCTCTTATAACTCTGTGTTGTACTGTTCCTCTGTTACTTCTTCTAGAGTATTCCTGAATTTGTCAGATGGGTGTTGCCATTCCAGTTTTCAAAAGGGTGTGTCTGACACACTATCAGTACTGATTGGACAATGTCGTACTGTACAGGGACACACCTCCAATTAGTTATACTCATCTGACAGATTCAGTTATGAATTTCTTGAAGAAATAATAGGAGATACAGTGCAACAGATTAGAAAGGGAAGATGCTCCAGAATTGTTATGTCACAAAGTACAAAAGTGTTCACTAAGGGCATGTCCCCAGGGCACGGGTTTGCGGCCGGTTTTTCAGATGGATTGCGGTTTTGCAGACCGTCTGAAAAAAACGGCCACAAACGAGCACAACGGGCTTCTATGGAAAACCCGTGCAGCAGTCCCCACTGCACGGGTCTTCCGCCTGGCGGTTTTCCAAACTGCCGGCCACCCGAAAAACATTCTACATGCACATTCTTCCATCCGGTTTTCGTACGGAATATGTGCATGTCAATGTGAAGGGGGAGGGCTCTGCTCCACTCGTCGCGGAGAAAAGCCTCCCCCCACCCTCTGCGGCCGTTGGGACGGCCCTAAAACAGAACTAAGACCGGTCGAATAAACCGACCGGTATTTGTCCATTGCCGTGTAAACGGGCCCTAAAACTGACATACTATAGAAAGCCAATGGTCCCATTTAAACCCCTCCTGACAAATTTACCAACACATTACAGCTGAATGCTGAGTGTCCCAACAATGGGGCAGTTTATCTTCTGATTACTTGTCAATCCAAGTATGGATTGACAAAGTAATAAAAACATGGGGCCACATGTATGAAAACTGCCTAGGTCTAAAACTCACTTTGTTGCACATTGCAACCAATCAGAGCGCCCCTTTCATTTTTCCAGAGCACTATATGAAATGAAAGGGGCGCTCTGATTGGTTGCTTTGGGCAACATAGTGAGTTTTAGACCTAGACAGTTTTCATACATGTGGCCCATGATGTTACATTTCAGGTGTTACATTGACAGCACAGTCCTAAGTCATAGTTAGCACTATCCCATTGAGTACTTCCATCTTTTACACTCCAAGTGAAGTATTCGAACCATGCAGCATACTATCATTTGTAAATAATTCTGACACATCACGGGTCAGAAGTTTTAATTGGAGAAGATTTGGATGCTAAGGTCACCGACAACCACTAAAATGAATGAGTAGAAGGGTTCTGTTAAATGTATCACTACATTTATGCTTCTTACTTCAGTCCTGTTTATTTGTATCATTTCTGAATTCAGGGGCGTGTTTACTGACTACTACTGGCATGCAGTGGCAAGCTGCTGTGGACACCAGGTCTGTAGCTATAGTGACCATCGCTGGCAGCCTATCAGGAGAGATCGAACAGGTCTGTAGCTATAGCAACCTGAGGAGACCATGCAAGAAGGGATATCTAGTAATAGGTAAGACACTGTTAGTGGACATATATTGCAACTTGACTTGTTTTTGCAAGATCTTTAACATATAAAGAAATCCTTATAGTGAGACAACCCTTTTAAGTACTGTGAACCTTCAAGCAAAGCTCAGGAGAGCAAATCAGAAATGAAGATGTGAGCAAGTGGTGTACAGATTAAGGCTATGTTCCCACGGATTAAAATGGGACGTATTTCAGTCTGTAATTACACGCCGGAGTGCGCAAATTACGTCTGGAATACGTCCCAGTCATTACGGTAATCCACAGTTCTCATAGAGAACTATGGGTTAGTCTTCTCTCCTGCTCGGCGAATCCCGAGGGGGAATAATGACATGACATCAGCGCATAAACTCTGGGTAATGTATGTTTGTGGCCGGCGAGGTGCCGGCCCCCCACTCCGCCCCCGCTCCGCCCCCGGCCACACGGTGTAATTGCGGGGCGTAATTACGCCTTGCAAATAAGCCGTGTGAACATAGCCTAATAGGAAATCTATGAGACTTTCCATTAATCCCAACACTGTACCCTCAATGCTTTTTCTTCTTCATTCTTGCAACTAGTAGGGGTCATCTGGACCCCGAGCAATCAAAACCTCAGATGTGCCACTATGATTATTTAGTAAAAATGATGGCAACCCTTCAAATGTGAGAGCAAGAGGAACCAATGTAAGAGGGAAATGTGCTGCTGCCAGACCTTTCTTGTAGATCAGGAACATAGTACCGGGCATACTGAAATCCAACTTGCCCAACCCCGGTTTTCCTTGATGATTGCTTTAGGCTAAGGGTAAAAAGTTTTGGTAGTAGACAATAAGCGAAAACATTTTAAGCAACCTTCATGTTATTCAATGGAGGATAAAGAATTTACAGCTTTTGAAATCACTAAAAAGAAACACTAGTGGGACTATTTACTGGAGCAATTTTGAGCAGATATTTAGGTGCTCAGTGCATTCCTTAGACTTGATGCTGTAGTACTTAGATAAAACATCTGGGTGTAACTCTAGCGTAAAGAAACGACGTGAGGAGCTGTCCAATCTGTTATGCAGACGACTGGGCAACTCCCATATGAGAAGGGTTAATTACTGAGCAATGCTTTGCCTAGGTAGATTGTGATCATGGAACAATCAACATTGCTGTCAGCTTAGAAGTTTTGTTCTTTAGTTTACCTGGGTAATATTGTCAACCTTAACTTTAAATATATCTGTATTACATATGACAGCAAGTATGTGTTAGATGTCGAATGTAAATCTACACAGACAAATTCTGACCATATGACGTTATGACATTATGTGTTGTGAGCTGGCTTGGTGGCTATATAAGTTGTGTGATAGGCTGTCTGCACATATAGTCCTCTTTGCTGTCAGTTTATCAGAGTTGCAAAAAGAGATAATTATTGTGTTTCAGGCCAAGTGTGGCAGTGTTTCTGAAACTGCACAGTTCATGAACTGTCCCCATGCTGCTGTGGTTAAAGTGTATCTTGAGTAGACAAACTGCAAATAAGCAACATGGAATGTTGGCTGCGCAAAGGCAGATGGGCATGCAACAGTGGAGCAGCTTACCACCAAAATTAACCAGAGGTACCACTAGTGTGTCTAAAACAGCTCAGTGAACCCCAACATGCATGGGGCTCCAAAGCAGGCAAATGGTCACTGTACCTCTACTAATGAAGTTGTATCAGCAGAAAAGGCTTCACTTATCATGGCAGTGTCGGAGTTAGATCTCCACTGACTGGCAAGGTGTTGCTTTCTCTAATGAGTCACATTTTCTGCTTCATTGAACTGATGAACTTTGAAGTGTTAGGCAAGAAACACAAACAAACACCCTGCAACCATTGTTGGAAGAACACAAGATGGTGTTGGCCATGTTATGGCCTCATAACTTCTTTGTGTCATTTTCTGTCCCCACTCATCCATGTGGAAGGTGCTCTCAACCAATTTAGGTATGCATCTATCCTTGTAGATCATTTATATCAGTACATGCTGATTGTTTTCCATGAGATGGATAGGATCTTCCAGCAAGACGATGCGACATGTCAAACAGCTAGAAATGTTCAACATTGGTTGGAAGAGCATGACCAACATTTCCAAGTACTACCCTGGCACCCAAATTCCCTATACTTAAACCCAATTGAACATCTGTGGGCCCACCTCGATGGTTATGTTCGTTCTATGGACCCTCCCCTGCACACCCTCCAGTAGCTATGGGATACACTGCAGTAATTGTGGCTTCACATATCTGTGACAACCTACTAGGGCCTTATTAAGTCACTTGCAGTCTGTCTAGCTTCTGTCTTTACTGCACACGGTGGTTACTCTGAATATTAGCTGACAGCAGGGACCGACTGGGAATAAAAATCAGCCCTGGCACTAAGCCCCCACCAGCCCACATACAATATCCGCTTAAAAAATTCCCCTTGTTCTCGCACTTCGCCACTTTCTAAAATAAACTACACTATAAAGCTGCTTTCACACGGAGCGTTTTTGGTGCATTTTTGTGCAGAAAGGCCGAGCAGTTAATGCTGTACATTTCTGCACAAAAAAAGGCATCAAAAAATGCACCAAAACCGCTCCGTGTGAAAGCCCCCTACACAGAAGCAAGAAAGAAAGAAACAGTGATGCAGAGAAACCCCTCGTCACAAAGTCAGGTGTGCACTTGCTTTACAATCCGGGACAAGCCCACACTGTAACTACATAAGCACCAACATAATCTGCAACCCCACCAATCACATCACCAGTAGTCAGGTCACCATCACATGAATACAGCATTGACTCAGCACAGAAGTAAAATGACCCCTGACAGCAGGGACTCACAGGAGACGTCATCTCTGATGGGAGTTGTTCTCTTCTCCTTTTCTTCTTCTGGCCCAAACCTCCATGATGTCTTCCCTGATGAGTTGTTCTCTTCCATTTCTTTCTCCGTCCAGTACAGCATGCAATGTCTTCTTATCCCAGTCACTACTCGTCCCTGTAGAATTTACCACAAATACATCTTAGACTCCTCTCTTTTTCAGCACTTTCCTATCAATTCTCCAAACAGCGTATGTTAGACCCTAAAAATTAGAAATTAAAAAATGTCAGATAAGTGGCATGTAAATAGGTAGACCCCCATTAGGTAGGTAAACAGGGCCTTCCTCCATTAATTTGGTAGGTAGACAGGGCCTATCCCTGTAATTAGCCCCCAGTAAATAGCCAGGTAGCTGGGGCTGCCCACAGTAACTAGCCAGGTAGGGCCAGTAACTAGCAGGCAGGGCCAGTATATAGCCAGGCAGGGCCACTAATAGACAGGCAGGGCCAGTATATAGGCAGGCAGGGCCAGTATATAGGCAGGGCCACTTCAATAGGGAGACAGGGGCAGTATATAGGCAGACAGGGCTGGTATATAGGCAGACAGGGCTGGTATATAGGTAGACAGGGCTGGTATATAGGTAGACAGGGTAGGTATATATGGAGACAGGGCAGGTATATAGGTAGGCAGAGCAGCATATAGGTAGACAGGGCAGTATATGGGCAGACAGGGCAGGTATATAGGTAGCCAGGGCTGGTATATAGGTAGACAGAGCAGCATATTGGTAGACAGGGCTGGTATATAGGTAGACAGGGCAGTATATAGGTAGACAGGGTAGGTATATAGGCAGACAGGGCAGGTATATAGGTAGACAGGGCAGGTATATAGGTAGACAGGGCTGGTATATAGGCAGACAAGGCAGTATATAGGTAGACAGGGCAGTATATGGGCAGACAGGGCAGGTATATAGGTAGCCAGGGCTGGTATATATTAGATAGACAGAACAGGATATAGGTAGCAGGGCTGTTTATATAGGTAGACACACCAGCATATAGGTAGACAGGGCAGTATATGGGCAGACTGGGCTGGTATATAGGTAGCCGGGCTGTATATTGACAGAGCAGCATATAGGTAGACAGGGCAGTATATGGGCAGACAGTGCTTTTATATATGGTAGTCAGGGCTGTATATAGGTAGGGCAGAGCAGCATATAGGTAGCCAGGGCAGTATATTTGGCAGACAGGACTGGTATAATAGGTAGCCAGGGCAGGTATATAGGTAGACATGGGCAGCATATAGGTAGCCAGGGCTGATATATAGGTAGACAGAGCAGCATATAGGTAGACAGGGCAGTATATGGGCAGACAGGCAGTATATAGGTAGCCAGGGCTGGTTTTATAGTAGATAGAGCAGCAAATAGGTAGCATGGCTGTATATAGGTAGACAGAGCAGCATATGGTAGCCAGGGCTGTAATAGGTAGACAGACAGCATATAGGTAGCCAGGGCTGGTATATAGGTAGACAGAGCACTTAGGCAGCCAGGCTGGTATATAGGTAGACAGGGCAGTATAATGGGCAGACAGGAGCTGGTATATAGGTAGCCAGGGCTGGTATATAGGTAGACATGAGCAGCAATATTTGGTACAGGGCTGGGATATAGTTAGACAGAGCAGCATATAGGTAGCCAGGGCTGGTATATAGGTAGAGAGAGCAGCATATAGGTAGCCAGGGCTGGTAAATAGGTAGACAGAGCAGCATATAGGTAGCAAGAGCAGTATATAGGTAGCCTGTGCTTGTATATAGTTAGACAGAGCAGCTTATATAAGGGGTGGTATATAGGTAGACAGAGCAGCATATAGGTAGCCAGGGCTTGGTATATAGTTAGAGAGAGCAGCATATAGGTAGACAGGGCTGTGTATAAAAGGCAGCAGGGCTGGTATATAGGTAGACAGAGCTGTATATAGGTAGACAGAGCACATATAGGTAGCCAGGGCTAGTAGTAAAAATAGTAACATACACCTGTTGTCCATGCTTCCCTATCTGTCCTCTTCCCCGGAGGCCACCAGCAGCAGAGCGCGGGACGCGGAGCAGGCACGCGATGATGTCATCACATCGCGCGCCTGCCCCGCGGCCTCCTGGGAGCTGAACAGACAGGATCAGTAGATCCCAGCTTTTCATCCGTGATGGCTGCATGGCTGGGTCGGTGACCCGGCCGTGCAGCCGTGTGGCGAGTGGGGCCTGTCGGCCCCCTGCCACAGGGGTCCGGTCGCAGATGCGACCATTGCGGCCCCTGTAGCGCGCCACAGACCAACGCCGGGACTCGGGGCCCGCCGGGGGGGGACACTAGCCCCCTCGGCGTGCGATCCGAGCCGGCTCTGCCAATGGGCAGTCCGGGCCTGGCTGACAGTCATAAGTATGTAACTCAGTTGTGTAGTATCCGGTAGTTCCGTCATCAGCACAACATATGGAGATTCTCCACCCTGCAGACTGATTGGACAGCTGGACAATTTAGCTGACACTAAACACTATATAAGGTATCAAACTCTGTCCCTTGTGTATTTTAAATCTTTTATTTGCCAATTGACTAAGAACATTATTAGGACAAAGCTGTGTGCTACTAATGGGACAAAAAGAAAACTTATTTACATTCTAAATGTAATGCTTCCTTTACTTTCCTTACAGCAGCGCAACATATAATGAAGTAGCGAGACAAATCTCTTAGGAAGGGACCTGCACAGATCTTAAAATGCACTGCCAAAGGTTATGTCTTCTGTAGATCTCATGATCTTATCTTAAATAATGAAAAACATATAATTATGTTTCACTGATGCAATTCTTGTAGATCTCTAAGTCTATAGAACTTTACTGAACTGCTGAACTATGCACGATTTACAATTTTGCACCTTTAAACAAGCAAGTAAAGGTTATTTTAGAAGGTTGTTTAATAGTGGTGATGTTTCTCATTGAGGAGAGGTATCAAGGTAGTGTGTGAGGATTTAATCACCTTTTTACACCTCACTGGGCATTTGTGTATAACAAAGGCTTTTGGTAAAGAGCTGAAGAGCTCGCCAGCACCATCCATTGGATGTAGTAATCCTCAATTCACATGTGACTCGTTGAATCTGGCAATGTAAAAATTTTTAAATCATGACAGTGAAGTTCATTTACAGACAGCTTTTTTGGGGTGTTTGCCTCTCATTAATGCAGAATAGTACTTACTGGTCTGCTAGGTGAGAGGCCACAATTGCCTTTGTTTAACTCCTTGACGACCGCCCACCGTCTTTTGACGGCGGGCATATCAGGTCGTTCATCTACAGCAAAGTCTTTTGACGTCGCTGCAGACATCGGAGTTTTCGGCGCCCGGCGCCACAGCAGTGCTGTGAACAGGGCTATACTACACAGCCCTGATCCCAGCGCATCTCCTGCAAGCGCCGGGGAGTGGGGAAACCTCCACTCCCCGGTGCTTTAACCCTTTGATTGCCGTGGATCGTCACCGAAGCGCAATCAAAGGGTTTCCCTGCTCTGTTGGGTGATCGAAACGCCTGGTGACCCGACAGAGCCCGGGGAACGGCTGCAAAGTCAGCCCTGGGGAATCAGAGCAGTCCCAGGGCTGTCTGTGTAACAAGCCAGTAATCAGGGCAGCCTGTGTGCTGCCCTGATCACTGCTTGTGTCAGACTTACACAGATTATAATGTATTAGCATATATGAATATGCTAATACATTACCCTTCATGGGATTTAAAAAAAAGTAAAAAAAAAACATAAACAAGTGTAAAAAAAAAATAAAATAAAAATAAATATTTAATAAAAAATAAGTGTGCATACATTACACACACAAAAAAATCCCTACACATATTAGGTATCCACATGACTGTAATAACCTGTAGAATTAATCTAACAAATTATTAAGTGTGAAATGTGAATGGTGTAAAAAAAAATTAAAAAAACAAAAAAAATTGAAAACAAAATAAAAAAAATTCTGCAATTATTTATAAGTGAATTTAAACTATTCCCCCATAAAGTACAATTTGTCTCGAATAAAATGAGGCCTCATACAACTGCGTCATTGAAAAAATAAAAAAGTTACAACTGTTGAAACGCAAGGAGGCAAAAAACTAAAAAAATGTTCTGGTCATTAACCACTTTTCAGGCGTTCGGCTTAAGGGGTTAATGTCAGAATTATTATATTTTTAGTGGTCCTAGAATGGTACAGTAGTTGCAGTTAATTCAGAGAACTACACTAGCAATTATCTTTAGAACAGTTGTCAGGCTAGAGAAATGGAAAGGAGGCGTTCAGATGATTAGTACTGACAAAAGAGGGAACTCTTGGAGCTCATTAATAGAAACCTCTGCATGACCTATTCCAGATGGAACATACAGTTCTAAATAGTCCAGAGCCTTCTTTGCAAATGATTAGCTAAGGTCATTTCCTAAGACAAAAATATGCTACTGTTCAAAAGTTTTAGATCATCTCAATGTTTCCATTTTTCATTGATATTTACAGTTTAGTATCTCAAATGTAGTTTGAAATGAAAGAAAAGAAGGAATAAACAAGATGAATAAAAATAATGGATAATAAACTTTGTCTCAACAAATTAAAGCTAGATGTTTTTACTCTTCCAAGTAGCCACCTCTCATTGATATAACAGCGTTACACAATGGAGGCAATTCTTCTACAATTGCATTCTGATATTAATCAGAGATTTCTTCCCAACATTGTTGCAGAAGTTTTCACAAGTGTGCCGCACTTGTAGGTTGCTTTGTTTTTACTCTTCTATCCAGTTCATCCCAAACAAGCTTAGTGGGGTGTCTGGAGATTGTGCAAGCAATTTTATTTTTTGAAGCTTACTGGCTTCCTCTTATTTGGTGGTTCTGACATAAACACAAAGCATGTTTTGGATAACTGTCTCACTCTTGAGTAGTCCACTGGAGGTGCTGCTTCGCCCAGGCAAGTCTTTTTTTTTCAGTTTGCAATCTTAGCATTGCCTTTCTATCAGCCAAACCTGCAGAAAGAAGTCTTCTCTTCACAATTGAAATGGAAACTCACTTACTTTTTGCATTAAGCTGTTGTAGCAGATTTTGAGCTGTGAAACATCGATCATTCAAATTGTTATATCTCAAAAACGTGTCATCTGATTTTGTAAAAACTTTTAGTCTGCTAAACCTCTTATTGTCAAACTTTCCTCTGGTTCCCAAATGCCTTTTCGTGGTATAGGAAGCTGTACTGACTTTCCCCTTGGTTTCTTGTCAATTTCTCTGTAGGGCAGACCTACATTTTTAAGAATTATAAATGTTATTATCTGTTGTAAATTCACTTTTTCTTGCCATTATGATAACAATGTGTGCTGTACTGAAGAGCAAAACTGTCCAAATCCTACTTTAAAGAGTGTTGTAATGCAGTCTGTCCCAACATTGGTTATATAAAATCAGGGGGTATGAAAGTTGAGACACACATAAGGATAGTTTGCTTCTGGCCAAGGAAATCCCGGGAGCCACGTCCCAGGGTAGAAGGTGTGATGACCTCATGCCAGAAATCGGCTCCCGGAGCAAGGTCACTGGTGGGGAACGCGAAAAGGTAAGTAGTGTTTTTTAATTTTTTTTTTCAAAGTCAGAGGAGGCTAAAACCTACAAGCGATATAAAGGGGGCCTATAACTTACAGGGGCTATATACAGGGGACTATAACCTACAGGGGGCTACATACATGGGGTCTATAACCTATAAGGGGCTATATAGAGGGGACCTATAACCTACAGAGGGCTATATAAAGGGGGCCTATACTCTACAGGGGGCTATATACATTGGGCCTATAACCTACAGGGGGTATATACAGGAGGCTATATATGCAGTGGCCTATAACCTACAAGGGGCTTTATACATGGGGCCTATAACATACAGAGAGATATAACCTACAAGGGGCCTGTAACCTACAGTGCGCTATATATAGGGCCTATAACCTACAGAGGGCTATAACTTACAGGGGGCTATATACATGGGGCCTATAACCTACAGGGGGTTATATACATGGGGCCTATAACCTTCAGGGGGCTATATAAAAGGGACCTTTAATCTATAAGGGGCTATATACATGGGGCCTATAACCTACAGGGGGCTATATACAGGGCCCTATAACTTACAGGGTATATATATATATATATATATATATATATATATATATATATAATATATATATATATATATATATATATATATATATACATATATACATACAGGTGGCAGTTTATCTACTTGTACCTACAGGGGGCTGTATATCTTTCTACAATGGGCAGCATATCTACCTACAGGGAGCTGTATACCTACCTAATTGGATCTATATACTTATCTACTGGGGTCTAGATACTTACCTGCTTAATGGTGGGCAACATTACTACCTATTTACTTAAGGAGGGGCGCCCATAACAGCGGTAGAAATTGGTAGGGTAGTGCTGATAAACTGCGAAGTCTAAGATGTTTGTGTGGTAAATTCTGCAGGAATGAGTTGTGGCCGGGAGAAGTTGTCGTGGCGGTCTGGAAGGAAGGAGAAGAGAAGGGAAAAAGAATGATTCAGAGAACAACTGATCCGATAGAACATCCCCTGGATGTCAGGGATTATTTATCTTATGTGTTCCATCAGTGCTGTAGTTACCGTTATGTGAGGTGACCCGAGCTGGTGTCTGACCTCTATGTGGTCTCTATATGGCAGTGGTGTAGGTTATACCTGAGCTGGTGTCTGACCCCTGTGTGGTCTCTATATGGCGGTGTTGTAGGTTATAATGTGTATATTTATACCTATGAGTGTTTTTTTTGTATGGGAGGCCCAGTGCACAGCTCTGCCCAGGGGCCCATAATGCTGTTAAGACGGCATCCAATTTCAAGTCATAATTTAGCCTGCAAGAGCAACTGTCTTCGCTGAAAAAAGCCCTTAGCTTAGCCATTTGTGCACCAGGCTGGAAAAGGCTTTAATGACCAAGACATTTTTTTTAGTTTTTGCCTCCTTTTATGCGGGAGAAGTTTCAGTTTACAAATAAGCTACTGCGAAATGTAAAGAGAAATTTTGTTGCAGCGTGAACATAAAAAAGTGTTTTTCTGCATTCACCATTCGTATTTCACACTAAATAACCTGTAAAATTAATTTTACAGGTTATCATGGTCATGTGGATATCTAATATTGTAGGGTTTTTGTTTGTTTTTTGTGTTATGTAAGCAAAATAATTTTTTTTATAAAATATTTATTTTTATTTTATTATTTATTTCATTTATTTTTTCCACACTTTTTTTTTACTTTGGAGCAGGGTAATTCCCTTTGATTATGCCACAGTCATGAACAGCAGCAATCAAAGTGTTAAACGCTGGAGATCGGAGGCTTTTTCCGGCCCCTGCCCTGTACTAGACCTGTGCTAATGCAAAAAATAACTGAATAAACTGAGGTCTTCTAAAACTTTTAACCAGTAGTCTAGGTTGGCCGGAATCTGGTAAATATACTCAATAGACTACCCTAGGTGAACCAAATTCTAAGTAAAAAAGATAATGCAGCAACTCGGTTCTAAATGATAGATGGATTAGGAACCCTCGCAAATCCTTGATATATATTATGTAGATTGCAAATCATACGCCATTCAAAAAAACACTTTATTCAGGAGGGAATCTTACTCTGTAGCTGGCCCTGTGCTTTGACTTAGGGCTTGTTCACAAGGCGTTTTTGGATCCGATTTCGGATCCGTGTTGGATCCGAAAATCGCATCCAAAAACGCATTGGTGATCGGACCCTAAACGGATCCAACACGCAGCTGCGTGAAATGTCAGTTCTTGGAATGGATCTGAAAGACAGATCCGAAAGACACAATGAGACACGTATCGGCGATCACTCATGTGTTACATATTAAAAGCAATGTAAATCACATTGCTATTTGTTAGTTGCGTGTTTGGGGTTCGACAGACGGATCCAAACACACAGCTAAAAGCGTATGTTACACGGACTCAACACGCTGTGTTACAGTGAATTCAGTGTATGTATAATATATGACAAAAATATACAATTTGAGATCTGTAATGGGTTTATTGTATATTAAGCAGGATGTCTGGGTGCACATTATTAAAGTTATCCTTCAATGATTGTTATACACCTGGAAATGTTCTTGACAGTGCCCAAGAGTATACCTCTGAATATCCACTGCATGGTTTTAGCTGACAATAGAGTAAACATAGTGACACTCACAGCTTGTGACTAGGTTTGGTCTATTTTCAGCCATACATGATTTCTTTGTGGGACAGAATAGCATGGTGCTCTGTGCTATTCTGTCCCACAAAGAAATTGTGTACAGCTGAAAACAGAGAAAACGTAGTCAAAGCCAACTATGTACTCTATTGTTGGCTATAGATACGCAGATAACCATGTTGCGGTATATAGCTGGACGACTGCTTGCGTTTATCAGGCATATAAAAGTCAAAAGATGATAAATTCAAAAGTGTTCACTTACCCTAGATCTTGCCAGAACTCGTAGGAGAGATAGGCTATGTTTACACGGCTTACTTTGGGACAGATTTCAGCCCGTATTTCGCGAAGTACTGTGCGAATTACGGGTGAAATCCGTCCCAGTCATTACGGTAATCCACAGTTCTCATAGAGAACTATGGATTCCGTCTCCTCTTCCCGTTCGCGAAATACGGCAAGCGGGGAGAAAGTGACATGTCAATTATCACGGCAGTATACGCGCCATGGATACGCTCCGGAGCACACGGCGTAATTACGGGCGAAATCTGTCCCCGCAATTACGCCGTGAATAAGCCGTGTGAACATAGCCATAATGAGAATCCTACTTGCCCACAAGATGATTGACAGCTTTCCTTTTATCATTGTGTGTACACAAAGGATTGTCAATCAACCTGTGTGGGCAAGGTAAGTAAGACTTTCACGATCTCTTTAGGAGTCCTGTTTTTTTACACAGAAATCCTGCTTCAAATAATATAAACTTATGTATCACAACACCCCAGCTTCATTGTCTCTAGCACAGGCATCCTCAAACTGCGGCCCTCCAGCTGTTTGGGAAACTACAACTCCCATCATGCATTTATATAATCTATAACAGTGGGAATGATGGGAGTTGTAGTTTCCCAACAACTGAGCATATATCGCTCTCAGACAGGGCAACGTACACCAACCGACAGATTTGCATTTAGAAGAGTATCAGGCATCAGTCAGATGTCAGTAGAGAAATGTGAATCTCCTGAGGAGTTTGAGGAGATTTTCCCAGAATTCATCTACATGAACTTGGAAAAACCACATATTACTTGGCGAATCTGGATTTCTGGGTATGATAGGTGTGATTCTGCTGCACTTACTCAACTAGCTGAAAATTAGACAGTTTTCCTTCGAAGCAATGACATCATATCCACCCAAGCACTGACCTTTCTGTACATGAAAAAATAATGATTTTCCATTACCCACTTCTGAGTGGAGTTGCATGGTTTCATGGTTTGTGAGCCTTTTGGGGAGCCCAGAGTATTTGTTAAAGGCAAATTGCGTTGGCTATCGAGATCGAGCGAAAAGTCGTAGTCGGCCCCGCTATCGAAAATTTTTTTCGATAGGGGGCATCAAAAATGACGTTTTTACATTAAATTTTTGGGGAAGCAAAACCACCTTAAATTATTACACCCAAAAAAAAGGCGGGAGAAGCTAAAATTTTAACATCCACAATCAAATGGATAGGTGCTACATTTTAGGAAACACACTTAGTTTTTTAAAAGTCACAAACCCTTTTCCCAATTTTACCTGTGGTGAATAAAGAATTGCTTTTTTTAAGATTTAGGTGGATACTGCGTAAAATGAACAAAGTGGGTGGCAAAAGTCAAAAACACGTATCTGTTTTTTTTTTTTCCTTATAAAAACACGGAAATTATTTGCACCTTCAATTCCCCTGTGGTGACAAAAGAATTGCTTTTTTTAATTTTCCCGTGGATGCTTGGTCAATGAAAAAAAGCTGGGTGCGAAAAAAAGTAAAAAAAAACAGGGTTATCTGTTATTTTTTTTCGTATGATACACGGTATTTTTTGGCAACAAAAAAACCTGGGGCGACTACAAGATTGCGGGGATTTTAATTTAAAACGCAAGGTGGATAAAACAACGTCAAAAAGGTGTAATGGGAAAAATTTAAAATTTGAACACATATTGAAATGATATGTTTAAAAAAAAGTGGATTTTTGGGCACCTAACAAAGAGACCTGCAGTTACTAGAAAGATGTGTTCCAATATTTTTTCCCGGGTGCCCAATATCCAGGAAATATTTCAATAGCAAACTTTTTTTAAATAAAAAAGGGTATTCCCAACTAAAATGTCACACTAATCTTGTAAAATTTATCCAGTGTTCTTATAGATAAGCTTGTCGTGTTCGCCCGCGGGGCCCCCCTCCCCCCCCGGCCGTAAAATTTACAGCGGTAAAATGCTGTTTTAAAATTTCTAGCTAACTACAAAAAATCTTAAAATTCTTTTAATATAACAAAATTTGGGGAAGGATCACAGCTAATATTTGGGGTTTTTCTCTGTCCCAAAAATAGACAAATTTTCCCGCTGACTTTTTGCCCACAGGCAGAGCGCGGGTTTCCTACCCCCTATAGCCCGTTTGAGAGACACTGGGGCTGAAACGGGAAAACGTTTTCTATGTAAACGAGGCCCAGTGTTTTTTCCCACCCAAATTTGGGAAAACCTTTACACACCCAGTCTGACGTCCCCCCACCATCTCCCCCTGCTCTTTTCCCTTTAATTTTGATTTCCCGGCCCGCCAAAATTACAGGAAGCCGAAAAGGCGCGATCTTAATAGATGATCCTTTTTTAAACCCTTAATTATCCCATTTTCGGGAAAATTTTGATCCCCATAAAACCTTCCCGTTTTCAATTTTTGTCGATTAAAAACCCCTCAACAAAGTCCCCGGGGCCAAACTGTTCAAGATATTAAGGATTTCCAGAAAGAAGAAAAAGCTGCCTGAGATGTTTCTTGATTCATCCTGACTGATTATATTATAGGCCTACCAACTTTTTTAGTGGCACCAAATTTGTGCCTCCTCAAAGGGGTTGTCCACCTTAAGAGGTTTTCCCATAAGGGCCTTTTACTTATTATGTACACTAAACCGGGGCCCCACTTTTTTAGGTACACCGCCCAACGCTCTTTAAAACATTTAAATTTTCTAATCAGCCAATCCATGGCGGCAACTCAGTGCTTTTAAGGCATGTAGACTGGTAAAGGGACAAATCCTGCAGTTAAAAACCCGAGCATCAGTATGGGGAAGAAAGGTGTTTTAAAGTCCCTTTGAACGGGGCGGGGTTGTTGTGGCCAGAAGGGCTGGTCTGAGTATTTAAAGAAATCTGATCCCGGGGAATTTTCACCACAACCATCTCTGGGGGTTTACAGAAAAGGTCCGAAAAAAAAAAAACATAAAGTGAGCGGCGCCCCTGTGGGGGGGAAATGCCTTTTTTGATGCCAGGGGTTTCAAAGGAAAAAAAGGGGGGCGGGACTGGTTCGAGCTGATAAAAAGGGCCCAACAGTGACTAAAATAGCCCCCCCTTAAAACCAAGGGGGCAGAAAAAGGCATCTCTGAACGCAAGAAACGGCGAACTTGAGGCAGAGGGAAAAACAGCGCAGAAACCACCCCCGGGGTGCCACTCCTTTCACCCAAAAAACAAAAAATGAGCCCCAAATTTTTCCCCAAGCTCTTTCGAAATTGGCAGTAAAGTTTGGGAAAAAAACTTTTTGCCTGGTCGGATGAGTCTCGATTTCTGCTGCGAAAATTCGGAAATGGTAGGGTCAAAATTTTTGGCGTCAACGGTTCAGGCTGGGGGGTGGGGCCCCATGGTTGGGGGAATATTTTCTTGGCACCCCTTTGGGGCCCCCTTGGTCCCAAATTTAGTTTTGGTTGCAAAAACCTTGGGGAATCTATGCCACGAAGAATTGAGGCGGGTTCTAAAGGAAAAAGGGGGGCCAAACCCCTTTTACTAGCATGGGGGTACCTAAAAAAGTGGCCGAAATGAGGGGTATATCCCTTTTGAGATCACACCCAAATTTTTTATTTTACATATATTAAAAAAATTTTGTTTCTCCCCACCTCTTTTATAAAAAACAATGGGAGTCGGCCAAATACATAAAATAAAAAAAAAGTTTAGTCCTGTTCCCGTCCCCTAGTTAAAGGTGCCATGAGGTTTACAGTAAAGCAAACCTTTTTTTCATTCAGTTAGCAGGGGGGGTTTACATGACATCTAAATGATTTGCTCAGTAGGGGAAAAAAGGTGGGAATTTAAATTTAATTTTATTAATTTCAAACAAACCCCTTTAAAAGTGTGTAGTTACTTTGGGTAACTGCTGTCCCCTTCCCGGAAGGGCGTCATGTTAGTAAGTTTAAGGGCATTCACCAGTGGGGAGGCTGGGCTTGAAATTCTTGGCTCCCTCCCTTCACCTACATTTTACCCACCCAATATACATAAGTGGATATTATGACAGAACGAAGTATATGATATAATAACATTATATACAATAAATACAAAATGTATAGTATCAAAAACTAATACAAAGAGTATGGCTGCATGAACTATATTACAACAATTGTACAATTTCAGTACATGACTCCTTATATGTTCTAATGGAGCCGGATCTAACAAAGTGGTGGGCTGGTATCAGGGAAGGTATATAGGTATGTATGATGATAGCAAGCTAGTACCAGAAAGGGTGTTAGCACATATAAAGTTAAAATACTAAAGACAATATACCCGGAATCTGTACATCAGGACCCTAAAAAGCCCTAGTGTGCCCTAATAAAGACTTACCAGAATGAATAGCTGCAGGAAGAGAAGAAAAAGGGGGCCGTAGCCCAGTGGTATTGGAGCCGGTATAAGGTTCAGGCCACCAGATTGATTCATATAGAGCCGGCGTGACACTGAGCGCGCCCGCCGGAAAAAGGAAATGTAGTAAGGGAAATGCGTCATAGGCAGCGCGTGCGCACAGGGAGAAATCGGGCAAGTTAGGAAATGGGCACCAGCACGTGCGCTGAAGCGCCGCACCGATGTCAATAGAAGAATCGTAGTATGAATACTAGAATCGCCTGTGTGAGCGCGCCGCACCGATAGAAAGGCAGACAAATATAGAATAACTATAGAAAGGCAGTATAGAAGAAAGACAGAGAAAGAAAAGGGAAATGAAAAAGAAGTGAAAATGTGAAAGTGGGAGAAAAGGGAGCTAAGAGAACACTAGATATCATAGACATAAGCAATTGAAGAAGGATGGAAAAGGAAAAATGAATAAGTAGCAGAGAGATAAATATAGAACCTGGAGAAATAGAAAGAATGGTGAAGATAAATAATAAAGGGGAATAATAAATGAGAATAAGTAATATATGAGAAATCAAACTAAGTCAAGAGAAAACTGAAAGAAAAAATAAGAAATAAAAACTAAAACCATAAAAAACAATAATCAAATAAAAATAATTGTAAATGGGAAAAAATAAAAGATAACAAATAAAGATTGAAAGTAAGTAAAAGGAAAGAAAATGGGAAAAGAGAGAGACTGTTCAAAGTCTCACCCGTTGTCATTCCTGTTCTACTGTTGCTGTAGAAGAAAACAAAGAAAAAACAGATTAGACAATGGAAAAGTTCAAGAAAATAAGAAATCACATTCCCTGTTTAGACTATTTGGATATAAAGTATGAAGTCTATGGATCCAAAATGACTCATGCTCTTTCAGTAAATGTAAAAGATTACCACCCCTGCGAGGTCTTTTGACCTGTTCCAAAATTTGAAGTCTAAGTTGAGCCACCTTATGTTCTTCCTCATGAAAATGGTGGGGAACAGGAAGCCACGTTTTTGCCACACCGGATAGTGGACTTGTGGCTAGCTAGCCTATCCTTAATGCGTTGCACCATCTCTACAACATATAAAAGGACACATGGGCACTTAATTGCATATATGACAAAGGAGCTGTCACAGGTAAAACTGCCATTAAGTTAAATTTTATTATCTGTTCTCGGATGTCTGATGGCACTACCTTTGATGAAATTCGAATAGTGATAGCAATGTAGGCACGTGAAAGTACCGCGTCTAGGGGAAGAAAAAGTAGGTTGAACCTGCTCTTTCTTAAGTGAGCCAATGTCAGCCCTTACTAATGTGTCCCGAATGTTCCTTGGTCTTTTGGAACAAATTAAGATAGGATGTTGGAAAACTTCCATCTTCGGATAGGCATCTCTTAGTATGTGCCAATGTCTCCTAATAAAGCAGTAGACACCTGCCATCCTAGGGTGATAATTATTAATAAAAGGTAAGCAGGTAGATTTAGGATCCCCCATTTTATCAGTTTATCAGGCTTCAGGATCTTATCTGGGTATCCCCTATTGCAGAACTTATCATTCATCTCCTCTAGGCTTATAGTTCTCAGATTAGGTTTAGAAACAATCCTCTGGACTCTCATGTGTTGAAATTTTGGAAGAGCCTTCTTGACGTGTATGGGATGACAGCTTCTATAGTGGAGTAAATTGTTCCTGTCTGTAGGTTTGACATATATGTCAGTGCTCAGGGTGTTGTCCGAGTTCCTAATAACTAGTGTGTCAAGAAAATTGAGTTTTTGGTGGTCAAACTGAACTGTAAACTGTAGCTCTTGCCAGATGGACTTAAGCCATGATGTGAACTGTTGTAGTGTAGACTCACTGCCCTCACAGACACAAAAAATGTCATCTATGTATCTTTTCCCTACCTTAGCGTGTTGTTTAAATAGGGTGTTTTGATATATATGTACTTCTTCAAAATATGACATGTATGCATTAGCATAGGGTGGGGCCATTTTGACCCCATCGCTGTGCCACGTTTTTGTAATGTATCCCCAAACATGAAGTAGCTCTCCTCCAAGATCAAAGACAACAGATCAATACATAAAGAAAGTTCATCGTTAGTCAAATCAGACTTATTCAATAATACAGATGTAGCCTCAAATCCTTTATGATGCTGAATTGATGTGTATAGACTACACACATCAAAGGAGACCAAAAGGGCATTGTCAGAGATCTTATTCATAGAGTTCAAAACAGATAGAAAGTGACCCGTATCCAACTGATAGGACGTTGTAGAACGTACCAGTGGGGTGAGAATTTTCTCCAAGTACTGTGAAAGGGGAGAGAAGACTGAGTCTGTAGAGGCCACTATAGGCCTACCTGGGGGTTTATCTAACCTCTTGTGCACCTTGGGTAATACGTAAAACACCGCGGTAACCGGGTTTTCAGCAATCAGAAAGGAGTAAGTAGATTTATCTATAGTACTACCTATAAGATAGCGATCAAGAATGTTCTGAAACTTGTTCTTGAACACAGGATCAGACGTAAGAGGGGTGTAGGTAGATGTATCTGACAGCTGTCTCATGACTTCGGTCATATAATCCATTTTATTCATCACCACAATAGCACCCCCCTTATCAGCAGGTTTAATGACAATACTCGTATCGTTCTTGAGTGACTTAATTGCTCTTATTTCATCTATGGTTCAGTCACTATAGGTTTTATCTCTAGTGACATGACTTAAATAATGATCTACTTCCCTCTTAACAATAGAAATATACACTCACCGGCCACTTTATTAGGTACACCTGTCCAACTGCTCGTTAACACTTAATTTCTAATCAGCCAATCACATGGCGGCAACTCAGTGCATTTAGGCATGTAGACATGGTCAAGACATCTCCTGCAGTTCAAACCGAGCATCAGTATGGGGAAGAAAGGTGATTTGAGTGCCTTTGAACGTGGCATGGTTGTTGGTGCCAGAAGGGCTGGTCTGAGTATTTCAGAAACTGCTGATCTCCTGGGATTTTCACGCACAACCATCTCTAGGGTTTACAGAGAATGGTCCGAAAAAGAAAAAACATCCAGTGAGCGGCAGTCCTGTGGGCGGAAATGCCTTGTTGATGCCAGAGGTCAAAGGAGAATGGGCAGACTGGTTCGAGCTGATAGAAAGGCAACAGTGACTCAAATAGCCACCCGTTACAACCAAGGTAGGCAGAAGAGCATCTCTGAACGCACCAGTACGGCGAACTTTGAGGCAGATGGGCTACAGCAGCAGAAGACCACACCGGGTGCCACTCCTTTCAGCTAAGAACAGGAAACTGAGGCTCCAATTTGCCCAAGCTCATCGAAATTGGACAGGAGAAGATTGGAAAAAACGTTGCCTGGTCTGATGAGTCTCGATTTCTGCTGCGACAATCGGCTGGGAGGGTCAGAATTTGGCGTCAACAACATGAAAGCATGGATCCATCCTGCCTTGTATCAACGGTTCAGGCTGGTGGTGGTGGTGTCATGGTGTGGGGAATATTTTCTTGGCACTCTTTGGGCCCTTGGTACCAATTGAGCATCGTTGCAACACCTTGTTGAATCTATGCCACGAAGAATTGAGGCAGTTCTGAAGGCAAAAGGGGGTCCAACCCGTTACTAGCATGGTGTACCTAATAAAGTGGCCGGTGAGTGTATGTTTCTATGGGATGGTAAGTCCCCGGTGGACAAAAGGGACTACTCTTACGTAATCCCAGGTTCCGAATGGAAATGTGGCTGATATCTGGAACACTTGGACTCATAGTTGGTTCTGCAAAATGTGCTTTAAGGCGTAGAGATCTAAAGAAGGAGTGTAACTCCTGTTGTAATTTAAACATGTCAAGTGGAGGAGTGGGGCAGAAGGATAATCCCTTCTGTAACACGGTATGTTCAGCAGGTAACAGTACTCGGGAAGAAATATTAATAACAAAATTATTCACAGTTTCTATTTGCTCACCTGCGATCATGTCGTGATCATAGGTGATAGGTTTAAGGGATCTTCTCCCCGCCCTAATAGAGCTCGTCCGCGGTAAGTCTTTTTTGCTTTGGACAAAAAAAGGAGCTCTTCCAGGTCGATATCCTCTCTCACTATCAGAACCAGAACTTGAATAATCCCGATTGGATCTTGATGTGTAATTGTTAATCCTCTGAGATTGATATTGCCATTGATAGACCCGTTTGTTTAGGTAGTCTTCTGTGTCCCGTAGGAACTTGGTATGTTAACGGTTTTCCAATAGTCGCCGGTGTTCACTAATGGATCTTTCGATTTTGGTTTTCAATGCTGATAATTCTTCAGTAGAGAGAGTGGAGGAGAGTTGCTGTTCAATACTGATGATTTCCTTCTTCGTCTCTGTAATGGATTCTTGTAAAAACTCGATGGTTAACAGGATCAAGTCAAAGGAGCATTTGTTTAAGATGCTCTCACACTTCTTACAGTAGTTTTCATTCTCCTTAAAAAGGATGGGCTGTAGATGAGAGTGCAGTCCTCTAGGAATTCTGTTAGAGCGATAGTATTCCCTTAGTGTTGCGCAATGTAATTCATGTCCCACTAAACGTTTTGAGACTCGTTCCCGTTCCCAGGTATGATGTTCCTTGGCTGGAACGTGTAGAAACTCATTGGGATGAGTAACTTGGGCGATGATGCTCTTGGCCTCTTCAATATCTTAAACATTCATTTACGACCACTCTCCAGACTATATTTTGAATATCTATTGTCCAATTTTTTCAGGAAATGGGATGAAAATATGTTTGCTTTCTTCATATGAAGTCAAATGTTTGTAATTGTGAATCTTCTCTGGAAAACAATAAAAACAAACTTTGAAAAAAATATGCCCTAGTAAAAAAAGGGAGTATGTAGGTATAGCGAGATCTCACTCATTATATTGTCCAAGACTGCATTGGACTACAGAGGTGGGACATACACACCCCCTATCAGATATTCTTTACTTCTAATCTGGAGGTATGCCGACTCAACCAGGGCTTTTTAGCACTAGAACTGTTTGACCTCTAAGATGCATCTTTTGAAGAGCAATAATATCAGGGCTATGATGACACAAATAATTAAATGATAAATAATAACTAAATAATAACTTTGCAATTTAGGCCTCGGGTGTTCCTTGATATCAACTTACAGACAGACATTCATAATAACAATAAGCCAAATATATCCTGGACTGGGCAATCCAACCATTACATGTCCCTGCAACATGCCATCATGAACTTCAATAAATGTTGAATGGAAAGATAATAAAACTTAGCTTTAATTCAAATAATAGATAAATAAAAAATATTTATAAAAATCAAAGTCCTAGACTATCCCTACAACTACCCCTATGAAACTAACTATTCCCTCCCTACTACAAAGACTTGGCCTATCCACTTTGATAAGGGCGCCCCTAACCGGAACCTAATCCTGACTACAATAATCTATTACTCCCTAAACCTTTCAATTCAGAGGATACCAAGGCAGGGTAAAATAGCAGTAGCTACCAATAGACATGAATAATGAATTACCATAATAATGTCACTATAAATCATCAGAAATAGCCCAGTCCATCAATATAGTCTTAATATACAAGCAGATTACAGTCTGATGAAATAAATCAAAAAATCTCCAACCAACAATTATAGAAATTCCAACGTGTTTCCCCCTATACTCATCAAGGCTTTTTCAGTGACCCAAATATACTGTTACGGGTGTCCCTGCGACCCCCGTGTCGGGTCGCAGGCACACTCGCAACGCCGCAGCTCGGGCTGCAGACACCCCGGCGGCTCTGGGTCCCAGTTACCTCGCCACACTCCTGTTTCCATCCCGGCGCGCGCTCCTGCTGTCGGCCGGGTGGGCGCGCGCCCCCTAGAGCGCACGCGGCGCTGCTAGTGCCCTGTGACTAGAGAGGAAGCGTTCCAGAGTGTCTTGTTCTGATTACCGTGTACCATACCTTCTGCCTCCGTCCCTTGACCACGAACCATAGCCGCCTGTCCTAACCTTCTGCCTGTCCCCAACTACGAACCACTGCTGCCTGCACTGACCTTCTGCCTGTCCCTGACTACGAGCCTGCTTCACGATTCTGTACCGCGCTACACCTCGGCTGCCACCGCAAGCAAGTCACGTCAGGGGTAGCGACCTGGTAGTAATCTGCCGCAGCAAGTCCATCCCGCTTTGCAGCGGGCTCTGGTGGAAACCGGAACTACTTAGACTCCGCTCCCTGGTGTGGCTTACACCATCGCTTGTGGTGGTTCAGAGGATCCACTACCATACCCGTTACAGTTCGATTCGGCCATGGATCCCGCAAAGGTGCCTCTTCTGAGCATCTCTGATATCACCACCATCGTGGCCCAGTAATCCAAGCAGATCGCTCAGCAAGCACAA